>VZTU01014569.1:0-27727 GCA_013400835.1 Zapornia atra | reverse complement strand
ATTAATGATTTCTTTCCCTTCTCAGCCATCAGAGTGGCATTAGGGGGGTGGGAGGTGGGGTGGGCAAAGAGGGACAGGGAATGGGGGTTTGAGTCAGTTCCTCATGAGTTGTTTTCCTTCTTAATTAGGGGAGGAGGGAGGTATTTCTCACACTCTTCCCCTGCTCCAGCGTGTGGTTCCACCAGTGGGACAGAGTCCTCCACAAATTTCTCTGAGTCCTTTCCCATGGGGCTTCAGCTCTTCACCAACTGCCCAGCATGGGTCACTTCTATGGTGTGCTGATCTTCAGGCCCAGACTGCTACAGCCTGNAGACTGCTCCAGCCTGGTCCCCCCCAGAGTCACAAGTTCCCCCAGCAAACGTCCCCCAGTGTGGGCATCTCTCTCCATGGGCTGCAGGTCCTGAAATGGGTTTGCTTCAACGTGGGTCACAGCATCTTCCATATGTCTCCACCTGCTCCACCATGGGGTCCCTCCACAGGCTGCAGGGGAATCTTTCTCCTCCAATGCCTGGAGCGCCTCCTCCCCCTGCTTCTTCACTGACCTTAGTTTCTGTAGAGCTTCTTACATCTTCTCACTCCCTTCTCTGGCAACAAAAAGCATCTGCTTGTGGTTTTTTTCTCTTATGTATGATTCAGAGAAGCGTTGTGACGGTTGCTGCTTGGCTCAACCTTGGTCAGTGGTGGGTCGGTCCTTGAGCCCTGATGGCATTTACCCTGTAGGGCCTAGGGGAAGCTACTAGCTGCTTCTTGCAGAAGCCACCCCCGCAGCCCTCCCTTGCTCTACCAGAACCTTGCCCTGCAAAACCACAACACATGGGGATCTTCATCTGAATGTCTGCTGTAAAGGCAATCCAGAAGATTTCTAGTGTGTGTTTATTGATGCAGGTGATTCATTGTCCACTTTGTTGGAACTATTACTCGCAATCTGTAAAGAAGTAGTCACAAATGTGAAAGTCAAGTGCAGCCTTGGCTGCCAAGACCATGAGACTATGCGGTTTAAAATTCTCCGAGAATTAAGCCAAATAGCAAAATACCAAGTCTGGACTTCACAAGAGCAAGTTTCTATCTATTCAGGGACCTCTTTGGTAGGATCCCATGGAATATTGCCCTGGAGAGCAAAGGGAACCAGGAGAACTACCTAATCTTCTAGGATGACCTCCTAGACAGAAAGCCAGAATGAATCAACAGAGAACATACCTAAGCTCAAATGTAAAAATGAAGTACTCGGAGTAAGAAGATGGAACAAATTACCCAAGAGGAATATAAAATTCTTGCAGGGATTGTGGTGCAAGTGCACAAAGCTCAGATGGTGGTCAATAGGAAGGGCAACAGGAAGGGCTTCTAGAGTACTTATCTTCCAGACTTTGTGGTACCTGCCTATATTGTAGGCTCTTCTGGAAAGGAATTACCTATTTACTTTAGCAGAAACAAGATTTCAAGACCACCAGTACCTTTTGTGTTTCTAGGCATCATTTAAAAACGATTAAATGTTAATCAAACAAAAAGCTTTGTAAACTACACAAAGTGTTTTGGTGTTTAGAATTACTTAAAAATCGTATTTTTCAAAAATATTGCTTTACTTTTTATGCTTGTTATTTCATATATTGTCTGAACTCACTTTGCTACTTAAGCCTCACTTAATTTTTAATTTCTACTTTTTTGTGGGTGAGAAGGTAACAAGTAATTTCATTTTCCTTTGTTGAGAAAGCAAGAAATGTTTTCAATATTTGATGACTGGAATATGCTTTTCCTTCATTATCTCCACCTCTCTGAAAGAAGACAGTCACCCCTGTAACTCACACATCATTTTGCAACCATGCAACTATTGATTTCAAGCTTTCCCTTAAAGTGGTTCCCTTTGATTGAAGCACACCAAGCTATAACTTCATCAACTCTGTAACACTGAAACACCTTTTGCATTTGCTAAGCAGCAAATTTTCTCTGATAATCTTGTGCTAATATGCCAAATTCTTCCTTGTAAAACTAGATTTGTCTTGCTGCCTCATCATTAAATATTTTAAACTTCTGTAGGCGTGTATCTATGCTCAAAATTCCTCTGCCCTGCTGTACTTGTCCACGTAAAGCAGGGCAATTTACAAGTGTGAATACCACTGTACTGCTATAAACATCTGTAAGCAAGTAACTCCAGTAAAATATGTAAAATAAGCCACATGAGAATAAGGCACTTTTAAGCTAGTTTGCCTGCATCCACACTAGAGTTTCTTTGGTGCTGCGATTGAGACGGGACACAGCTTGATGCAAGCTAACGTCGTTTTATTGTAGCAAATCACAAGTTTATATACTTTTTGCAAAGCCCACGTGGGCCTTAGTTTCATTGGAGTGCAGAAGCCATTCTTACATTTACTATTTGCTGATTGGTTCAAAAACACTTACGAACATTATTAGAAAAAGCAACTTAGGCCTAATCACACAACCTTTACACACATTCTGTTTTTGTTTCTTAAAGCATGTTTCGTTCTCCCCTTCAAGGCTGACCTGGTCCTGTTATGCACTTCTGGTGTCAAGATGTCTAGTTGCCCAACATTCTTTCGTCCCTTATCAACCAGCTCTTCTTTGTTATTTTAACTCTCCCAAGGTTTGTGCCCAACAAACCAGCACGTCTGCCTCCGACAGCCGCAGAGTGCTAGAATTTCTGCTTGACCCTTTCAGGCCCTGTGCCACACTTTGGGTGCAAATAAACTAGTCTCAGAAAACAAAATAGTTAATACCTGAAAACTGTACATTAATTATTACCTGGTTCCTGTCATTTTGGAGGTCCTTGCTGTTCTCATACTTTTCCATTATCACAGAATCACAGAAACATAGGGGTTGGAGATCATCTAGTCCAACCCCTCTGCCAAAGCAGGATTACCTACAGCAGGCTTCACAGGATCATGTCCAGGTGGGTTTTGAATGCCTCCAGAGAAGGAGAATCCACAATCTCCCTGGGCAGCCTGTTGCAGTGCTCTGTCATCCTCAAAGTGAAGTTTTCCCTCATATTCCTGTTTCTGGCACCACTGAAAAGTGTCTGGACCCATCCTCTTGACATTCACCCTTTAGATATTTATAGTAATTGAGATCCCTTGTCAGTCTTCTCCAGGCTAAACAGACCCAGCTCTCTCAGCCTCTCCTCATACAAGAGATGCTTCAGTCCCCTACTCATCTTTGTAGCCCTCCACTGGATTGTCTCCAGTAGTTCCCTGTCTTTCTTGAACTGGGGAGCCCAGAACTGGACATAGATGGGGCCTTACTAGGGCACAGTAGAGAGGGAGGATTACCCAGCTAACCACACTCTTCTTAATGCATACCAGGATACCACTGGCCTTCTTGGACATGATGGCGCACTGCTGGCTCATGGAGAGCTAGTTGTTCATCAGGACTCCCATGTCCTTCTCCACAGAGCTGTTTCCCATCAGATAAACCCCTAACCTGTTCTGGTGCCTGGAGTTATTCCTCCCAGGATACAGGATCCTACACTTGACTTTGTTGAACTTAATTTTGTTCCTCTCCACCCAATTCTGCACACTCTCTAGATCTCACTGAATGGCAGCACAGCCTTACAGTGTATCAGCCACTCCTCTCTATTTTTCCCACTCAAAGTTGTTTAACCTAACGGCTCTTAAATCTTGCTGGATGTTCAGCTTGGTTAACCACAAGGTGCAGTATCAGGACACACCTACATTGTATGAGGAATACTGCTGTGCACAGCTCGAAAAGTTTCATTTACCATGCTCCAGCCTTATGTTACCACAGCTCAGCCTACCCATAGTAGTGAGTGATTGCTGAAATAAGAGCAATCCACCTCTGCTTTGAAGCAACAAATTGCAGATCAGCTCGAATCATTACAGAGGGAGTGATACAGTCCACTGAAGGGGGTAAGAGTTTTTTAAACTCTTTGAACTCAATCTGCAAGAGCACATAATACTCTGTCTATAATTGGTTTGTTTTCCATCGGTCTACTCACCTGCCCTACCCTGTAATGATGAACTTTCACTTCATTTACTCCGCTTGGTCTTCTGCAAATTTCACAGCATGCACTATTAGCTTAATTCTGCATACCATTCTCTCTCACATGCCTTGTAACTAACATACACTGTGTGGATCATGTATTTAGATCATGTATTTGGTTTTAGCTCTACCAGCTATATATGGTAGAGATTTTTCTCTCTGTTCAAGCACTTACTTCCGATCCATGAACATGCCATTTCCTGTTTAAAAATGCTACCAGAAATCTCAGATTATTCTATTGCTGCCAGGAGGCTGCTGGGCTAAGTCTCCTTGAATCTGTACAAACAATATATGTTTTCAGATCATGTCTTTATCTTCTTCTAGGAAACTAGAATCTCAAAAACATTTATTCAGACTTTTATATTTTTGGAACTTACATGAATACTATGAAAAAGGAGCTGAGGGAGCTCTTATATTTGTTCCCCCTTTTTAAGAAACAGGCAGTGTGTTACCTCCCCAGGAATGCTTTCAAACTTCCACTGAATTTACAAAACCATCTGCAAATTCACTTGTCTCAGACTTCCCCTTCTATTCAAATCATTCTCTCAGGGATCTATCACATCAGTTTTACTCAGACTTTGCACACAGAAATGTAAAAATTAATTTAATTCACCATGAGCCAGTAAGTTTAATAGTATCTTCTACCTGCTGCTACCAGTGTACTCACACATGAGGTCATTTAAACTTGTTCTGAACTTTTAAACTACCTTGTCTGACACTATTTCTTGTTTTGAAACAATGCCAAGGCAGCTGCCCTATCTCCTAATAGACGCTGGATGATCCTGTCTTTTTTCCGTGGGAACGAAAGAAAAATATAAAGGGGTTAAATCCATGTATTTACTGAAAAACCATAAATGCCTCTTTGATAACTGAATTAATAGAAGGAAAATAATTACTGGGAGAACATCAAGAAAAGAACATATTGATTTTAGTCAGGCTGGATGTGCACATGGAAAAGCCCAGTTGCAATGCCAAGAATGCAGAAGGGAGGAAATGCCAAAACACCTGTCTATCCACAGCTTCTTGCCCCTGCTTATACCTTCTGACAAACTTTAATTACATCATCTCCTATTGTTTTTTCACTTGCCTTATTCAGTGCATAGATGGATGAATGCAGTAAGTAAATTTTGAGATCTATCCTCACAATGCCCATGAAACATTATCATTCCTACTATTCCAACTGAAAAACAGAGGCCTAGAAAAGCAAGTGCCTTTCCCAGTGAAAAAAATTAAGTCAATGACAAGCAGAGGAATTGAGCTTCCTTAGGGTCAGGTACCCAGTAGTGTCAGGTATAAATATCTTTAAAGCCTCATACTACAATTGCTTTACTTCTTGTTTTTTTGATGAAGTATTTCAGTAACACATTTTCTTAAACTTTCTAATAAATATGATGACTTTGGAAAAAGTGTTAGAGCACTTTCTGCTATAGAAAAACCCAGAATCACAGAGTGGCCTGGGTTGGAAGGGACCTCAAAGATCATCTAGTTTCAACCCCTCTGCCATGGGCAGGGACACTCTCCACTAGACCAGGTTGTTGAAAGCCCCATCCAATCTGGCCTTAAACATTTCCAGGAATGGGGCTTCCACAGCCTCTCGGGGCAACCTGTTCCAGTGATTCACCACACTCACAGTACAGAATTTCTTCCTAGCATTTGATCAAAACCTGCCCTCTTTCAGCTTAAAGCCATTGCCCCTTGTCCTATCACTACACTCCCTGGTGAACAATCCCTCTCCCACTTTCCTGTAGGACCCCTTTAAGTATTGGTGGGCCATAGGTAGATCTCCCTAGAGCCTTCTCTTCTCCAGGATGAATAAGCCCAACTGTCTCAGCCTGTCTTCATAGGAGAGGTGCTCCAGCCTTCTGATCATCTTTGTGGCCTTCCTTTGGACTTGTTCCAACAGCTCTATGCCTTTCCTGTACTGGGGACCCCAGAGCTGAATGCAGTACTCCAACTGGGGTAATGCTAAAGTTTATCTTTTAATAGAATATTGTCATCATTTAACTGTTTATTTTTGAAAGACAGCTCTTTCAAACTTTTTAGATCATACGTCTCTATCAGTAAAAAAATTTAAGTATGTATCCCATATATATATTTATACAGATTTGTTTATAAACCATATACAGGTACTACTGTTCTAATATATTATGTAGTTACAAAGAAGAAACAAAAACAGAAATGAAAAAGAATGAGATAAAGACAAAATAAACATTACATAGTGTTTTCTTTTAAATATGCTTAAAATTTTTTTCTTCCCACATCCAAATAGATTTTCTTGCACAGCTCCTGATGTGAATACACCCCACTTTGGAGATCATTGCACTAAAGCAGATTTATGCAGGGATATGAAAGTTGCAAAAGGTACTTGTTATTTTAGATTTTCCTGCGTAGCTTTTCCTACCTTTGCACACAAACAATTTTCAAAAGGGCTCACTAGAATGCTAATGCCTGCCTATGGGAAAAAAGATGTGTGGAGGAAGCATCTGTGTATCTAATTGCAGTTTTTAGATGGGATACCAGAGCGTGCAGAAAGACTCAGTTCTGGTATTATCAAGACTGTCTTGTCAGGGAGGTGAATGATGGTTTGGTGGTAGCATGCTACTGATACACAGTGTTGTAAGTCAGTCCTTTGAGAGGCATCAGAGAGGAAGAAAAAGCTCAGACACACGAGAAAAAACAGGGAAAGTGCAGTTATGTCTAAAAGAGAGAAATAGAAGCTTTTAATTTAATGTTTATGGGATTTTTTTTCCTATCTAAACAGGCAACAGTGTCTAACAAATATTAAAGGCAAGAATACAAGGAGTGAAACCAGGATGTTTTGTGAGGTAAAAGGGCTGGTGAGCTTATATCCTTCAAGTAGTTAAAGGAGCAAGTTGTGTTCCTGGGAACTGAGGAGGGGATGAGATGGATACTATACTGTAAATCATGCCAGACAGGGCTCCAGGATCTAGAATTCATTTCCTACTGAGTACACATTTAAAATCTAATTCCTTGTTAAGACACAGGTCCTGTGACCTGTGACACAGGTCACATCTGTTTAACCTCTACTGCAAGAGATCAAAGTGCTCTTTGAATATCTAGAGAGCAAGTCAAGGCCAAGTTCTGAGCTACACTCGATACTTTCTGTGCCAGACATCAGGATATAAATTATGCCTGAAATGAGCACAGAGTTGAATCAGTCATTGCCATAATACCCTTACGTAAGTTGATATACAATTTAATTTTACAATGCAGTGCTCGCTAAGTTTCCTCACAATGAAGTGGCAGAAGGCAGCTCTTACAGTCTCCAATTCGGCTTTTGCTGTGGGAGGCAAGCAACTCAAAGCTTTTGCTGTGACCCCAACTGAGACTGAAAAAAACGAGCAACAGAAAAATTAAATTACCAATATGCTATACAGTTTCTTATGTAATAAAAACTGTGTAGTGCAATATACAATAAAAAGCTAAGAGGTGGGGAAATACCTCAGTTTCTCTCATGAAGGATGTACCTTCATGGAGCCTTTAATTACGTGGGATCTAAACGTTAAAGTACCCAGTTCAAGATGCTTGATTTGTATAGATTGTGGGTTTTTTTTAATATATTGTTTTAATTAGGCACTATTGAACCATATTTAGAAGATAAGTGAAAGTCTCTAAAGACTTATTTATTGACACCAGATGGCAGTTCTTAAAAGTGATGTTCAAATTATGTATAATGAGCTACATAAAAAAGAGGGTGTGCCATAAAAAGGACTTCCAAACAAAAATGATGCTATTGTTGAAGGATTTAAGTTCTAATGTGGGATTTTAGAATGTCAGTCAGAGATGAGGTGCCCTACAGCTAACTAATGGTATTTGGGGTAGCATTTATATTACATGACGTAGCTGTAAAAAGCAAATTTTTGTGATGTAAGATCAAAAAGCAATAGTAGCAATAGAGAGAGAGGATGAGTCACAGAGACACGAGGATCTGAAAAAGAATAGCGAATCAGAAAATCATGCTGCTCGTGTTTTCACTACAGTAAATTCATCTCATAAAAGTATCTGCTCAGACATCAATCTGCAGTTACCTATTTTGATACATGATATCTGACTACAATTTTCATGAAGTGAACTCTATGTCTACTGTATGTCTAATGATTCCTACAGCACTGCTGAGGTGTTCGCCTGTTGTGAATTTGGTTTAATTTTTGCGGAAATTTTCGTCTGTGTTTATCACAATATATTAATAGTTCAAACTACTTATAGGAAGAACCAAAAGTATGCATTACATAAAAATACCCGATTCCAAACTCTAGTGCTCAAAAGCAGAAAACCTAAAATTATGGCTTCAGCCTTAGGTCCCTGTGCTGATGGTGATATCTCACTGGATGACATTCTGTTCTTCTTGAACCACTCTGAGAAGTCCAGGGGAAATATTTTTTCCTCAGCTAATTTTTCCACAGAACCTGTACCTTTTTAAGTAGCTCATTCTTCACCTGTCTACCTTTGACACAAGCAATTTCCTCCTTGCTGCCTGGGTACCAGCTGGAAAAGCACTGACAGTCCAGGCCACAGACTCCCTAATCTGAGTGCATAATTTTTATGATATAGGACCTGCTGTGGCAGAACTCGTTAAAGAATTCCTGTCCCTACACCTCTGGCTGGCTGGAGGGAGCCTAATGCCTCCTCGCTTTTGCTAACAAATACCATGGCAGTTGTGGCATCATACTGTGAACAGCATAACTGAATTCATCTGTGTTCAAAAAACAAAAGATGAGGTAACATTTTAAATTCTCATCGGCTGGCTAAAGAGGCAGCAGCAGAAGGGCAGGAACGAAGAGCAATACCTGCTGAAGTTGCTGGAACGTCTTAAACTGGTATTGCCATGCCTGTAGCATAAAACTGCATGTTAACTTTTAACGGCCAGTGATAAGACGATTCCTGACAAAGAAGCTCAAGTTCAAGGAAAGGCCTGCTCAGCCCTTGCAGTTGGGTACTGAAGACAGGAGCATGGTGGATACAGGCAGCGCATTTTCCAAGCAAAAGCTTGGATAGGCTGGAGCAGGTGAGGTCTGATGAACTGAGTCATTACTCTATCGAGCATGTAGCTACTTCTAGGTGAATTTTCATACCCTGCACCAAAGAAACCCTTCCAAAGCACAGTGGGTTCCAGTTCTCCAACAAACAAGACAATCATATGTGTTTAACATGGTACCATAGCCCTTCTCCTTTGCCCCAGTCTCATAAACAACTAAACCAGTTTGGCTAAAAAAAATTCTTGGTACATGGCCATTTTCAATCTGACAGTTTAAATGCAGCAGAATTACAGTGAAATAGAAACAGGATTTTAAAAGAGAAAATGTCAAGTTGCAACATGAAATAGTAAAAAAAAAAAAAAAGTGAAAAATCTTAAAAGTCACAAAAGAAGCATGGTTGAGATTGTAAATGGGGAAGTGGAAGGTTCCAAGGCAGAACACCATGAGAAGTAATTAAGGTGACCTGGCCTGCACTCATACTACCTGGGTGAAGGTGCTAGCCTAGTACTGGATCATAAAGTATCTTGCAAAATTTTGCTGAGTGAAAATCTCTGTATTTGGATCTAATTAGAATATAGGCCTAGGAAGGTTAACTGAATCAAGTCATGCTAAAAAAATGCTATGAAAGACAGGGTTTCTGGTGCCCCAGTCATCCCATTTGCCTGACATTTTTCAGGCTTCTGAAAACACTTAGAGCTCTTGTTCAAAAGCAAAGATACAATTTAGCAGAAAACCAGCTCGTACAACAGGCTGATACTGTGAAAGTGTCCACAAATCTGCATAACTTTGGACCTCTGAGAAATAAAATAGAAGAGACTTAGTCCATGTTCAGATTATATTTTCATTGCGCTTTAGTACATGAAGTCTTAAAATACTTCCATCTTTACGGAAGATGTTTGACTCTATCAATGTTCTCAGGTCTGATCAGGATATAATAAATATGTAAGAATTCCCTTCATGGAGAAATTACCTAATTCCAACCCAGTGTACAAACAGAGGCTAGCTCTGCCCTGTACCAGACATTTAAGGACCAATTCTAACAGCAGAGTTGAGTACATAAACTCAGTTTTCATTCAAATTCAGAGAGTACAATGTGTCCATCAGCAGAGAGAAATTCACTGGAACAAAGACTACACAGAGCCTAAGATTCATGGGGAAGGGATGCTAAGTTTGGGAATCAAAGAGTAGAGAAGGAATCCTGGGGATTGGTTGGCAGAGGACCAAACAGAGAAAGTAGAACAAGTCACTGGAGTTGGTAATCACATCAGAATGACACAGACCAGGGTCACAGGACCAGTGTGAGAGAATGAGAGAAATGCTTCCAAAAATGATGGCAATGTGAAGGAAGCACTTTAACAGAGAAAATTGTGCAGGAAGAGTGATGGAATGGCTGACGAAAGAAGAACAAAATGGAAATAACAGAATGAAGGAGATAAATTGGATGAGATGGATGGGAGGAGAATTCAGGGAAGAGACTTTGACCGGAATGCCTCAGTCCAGAAAGTTTACATGGAAGGAAAGCAAAGGGTAGCAAGATAGGTAAGGATCTGGCTGAAGAGATTGGGGGAAAATAGACTGTGTCATCATATCATAAAAGCCTGTTTCATAAATAACCTGAACAAGGTGTGAAAATACCTAGGAAACCTTAATTAATTCTGGCATTTCCTGATTTATGAACACATGACGTTACAGTTTTAGAAGATACCTTTTAATAGCTCTTCCAGGAGTACTTGTGAGTGCTGGAGTATTAAGTAAAAACAGTTACCAAAAAGTTTTACCAGTTTGTCTTTCAATCCTTTCCACCTAAGGTAAGAAAAAGACTAAAGCTAAAGCCATGTGAGCATATTACATTTTTAATCTTGTGCTTCTGCTTTTTACTCATAATTGTTTATTTCAACAGATATGGTACACAACATAGCTGTATAAAGTAAATCAAATGACTGAAAGTTTTCTTTCACTACAAGCCAAAATTCAAATGTTTTCCCTTGCCATAGTCCATCATAGACTTAAAAACATCTTAAATGAAAAACAGATTCTTTTCATGAACATACATAGCATGATGGGTTGCCAACATAATAAATCATCTCTCTTTATATGCCTCGCATATTTCTCACAAATAACAATTTTTTTTCCTTATTTTTCAACTGTCAGTAGATTTGTATGATGTCTGTCTTAGAATCTTTTGGATCTCCTCCAATGATTCGGGATCCCTTAGGGTACCTGGTACAGATTGATTTATTATAATAACTATTACGCAGTTTATGCCTCTGAATAGCTCAAGCTGTAGCAACGTGTTGGCTCCAGCAAATGATTAATAACAAAATGGGTTCTACTGTACACTTATTGCCTACATACACACAGCTATTGGAATGATATAGCATTATGAGTTCTTATGGCTAACCAGGGGCAAAAAAGCATTCTTCTTTTCTATTTCTATAGCTACCCCGACAGATATCACTGAATGCTGAAAGCAAACTGAAAAAAATTGCAAAATTCACAAGATGAACCACAAGGCAGAGAACAGAGCGCTGAGTTAACAAACTTTTGCAGTTTCAGATTGCTAATAATTTTCACCCACTTTTAACACTCTATTTCCCATTCCTCCATTCATTTTTGTAAAAGCGTTTTACCTGAAGTTTTTCAAAGGATTCTTCTATTTGACAGACACTCCTAATATTATAAAATCAAGTCAAACTTTTTCATACTGTGGATATTTTTGCTATATAGGTGATTTCTTCAAAAATGCATACGAATTCTAATGAAACATCTCTTCCTACATTACACAGATAATAGATACAAATTAATTATCTGTAATACAGAACTGTTGTCCAAATATATAGCTAAAAGAAGTCACAATATATTTACATTCCTTTCTCAAAAAAAGTTGTCTTTTAAATTGTGTTGATTTTAACTGTAATGATTGCTTGTTCATTGCAGAAAATATTTCATAACTGTTTTCTGCACAGAGGTGTAAAGAAAAGACACTTTCCAATGTACCCAGAGACACTAGCTCAGCTCTTTTCAAAGTCTGGTTATTGGTATTCCAGTTTGGTTTTACGTCCAACATGCTTAAGAAATGGGAAGGGGGTGAGGGGTGGGGGTGGGGGTGGGTTATTCCTTTTTCTCCACAACTGAGGTGTATTCATCCAGACTTACTAAGCACTGACAGTCACTGCCCTGAAAAGCCCACAGTTCAAAGAGGTGAAGAGGCAAATGAAGTGGACAAAGGTACAAACAAAGGAGGAGGTGGTCCTAGCATAGACGAATGTAGTTTTATTACATAGTTTTTCAAGTGATTTCTGTCTCTAGCCCACAAAATACATCCACACATGTTTCAGAAGAAAAAGGTGCCACAGACAGTTCAGCAACATCCTCTTGCATAGCCACCACTAAAAGCATCTCAATCTGCTAGGAGAGGTACTTAAAAAGTAAAGTCCTGGATAAATGTCATGCACCGATTTTCTATGGAAATACAAGACAGAGACCCCTAATTTAATAAAATACGTCCACTGATTAATTTGGAATTACTTGCACAGGACAGAGCAGCAATATATAGCACTGCCAGGGGTAGAACCTGGAGGACATTCCAGATATGGGGTTTTGTGGTGGGAAATGCTGGTTTGTCAAAGTTTAATGTGGATTCTTGGGATTGTCCTGAATCTACATTTCTCCACACTCAATAAAGCAGGGATAGATAGAGAAAAACTTCCTCACAGAGTCAGTGAAATGAGATGCCTAAAGTTAAGCAGAGACAATATACCCCCTACATGTAGCTTTATTTGTACAACAACTAAAAACTTGTTAATAAGGGGCTGTTGTATTCTATGAAAAGTTATTGAAGTGCACAATTATTTTTCTTCTTTGCATGAGGACTAGGCCTGATACCTACAACTTTTATTCTAAACCACTCCTGGTGCAATGCTGGCAAATCTTTCTTGTAGGAATTTAATCTCAATGCAACTTCCTTATTTCTAGGAAATCATCTGTGACTTCTCTGTAGAAAAACTTATAAAAATTCATAAAGGGGGTACTCTGAAAACCAGCAGTCTACTGGTTATGTAGAGGAGCACATCTCTCTTTTTTTCAGGAAAATCTCAGGCTCAGTCTGATGTGCCAAGAAGAAAAATATCTGTACATTTCAATACTCTTCACAGAAACATCCAGGTATTAAGAAGTTTTTAATTTGTGTCTGAGGTGAGTATGTACACACTCAAAACCAGACCATATATATATATACACATGAACCTTATCACTGAATATGCATGTAGATAGATACACATAAAGTATCATTGCACATTATATAAAATAGTGATTTTACCATTAATAAAACTCTCCTCTGAATTTGACATCCATAGTTTTTAAACTAGAAATCACAGAATCACAGAATGTTAGGGGTTGGAAGGGACCTCAAAAGATCAGCTAGTCCAACCCCCCTGCCACAGCAGGATCACCCAGACTAAATCACACAGGAACACATCCAGGCAGGTTTTGAATGTCTCCAGAGAAGGAGAATCCACAACCTCTCTGGGCAGCCTGTGCCAGTGCTCTGTCACTCTCACAGTGGAAAAGTTTTTCCTTATCTCCCATGGAACCTCCTATGCTCCAGCTTGCACCTGCTGCCCCTTGTCCTATCACTGGACATCACTGAGAAGAGCCTGCCCCATCCTCCTGACACTCACCTTTTACATATTTATAGACATTACTGAGGTCACCTCTCAGTCTCCTCTAGTCTAAAGAGACCCAGCTCCCTCAGTCTTTCCTATACACCTCTCCACCTCTCTCCTCCCTTAAAAAATACTGATGAGGTAGATCTACATATGTTTGGAGACTTAGAATTTCCTTCAACATAAAAGGTTCTGGTCAGTTATCTGAATGGCTCTGATTAGTTGGCATCTACAGGTTTTCATTAAAATAAAACAGAGCATTAGTCTAAACCGCTGCTAACAATTTTGAGCATGCGCTTTAAGGTAAGAAAATGTTACTCAGTTCTAAGGAAGAAGGTAAATACTCCACTGATATATGAGTTTCCCTATAACAAGTCTCACAAAGAACTAAACTGTATCAAACTTCTCCTCTCTCCTCCCATCCAGCACACATTTTTAAAAGATTGTGAATTTTAGAAGGTGCTTCTCTTTGAAGAGAAAGAATGAATACTAATGTTTGAATCTTAAACTTGGATACTTTCCATCACTGTGAACGCTTGTTAAATTGGTCCACTTAGGTTTTAAACTGGAACTGTGTGAAACCTCATCTTACACTACATATTAAAAATCAGTACTGGGAGCGCTGCCAAAAGCCATACACATGCTCCAGTGGCACTTCGTTGAAGCTACTGTCATCCTCTTCAGAACCTCGGTGTCATTAGTTTTGAGGAGTATCTTTTGTTATGACAGAAAAAAACATTTTAAAAACTTCAAAAACAATATGACCTAAGCTGCAAAGAGTTGGGAAGAATAAAGGTATGGAAGCTGCCTTGATAACCTGGCTAGATGCTAAACCAATGCCTTTGAGCAGCCAGATCCTCACCCATAAGCACTGCCAAAATTGAGCCATGATTGAGGTCTAAGGCTGCAATAAAGCGTTAGTAGTGCAGAGTCCTTGGCAAAGCCATGATCGCTTTTTACATGGCCCCTCCTACATGGTTAGGGAAGACAGCAGCATTCATCAAAGAATGGAACCTGTGAGACAAACTTTCCCTCCCCCTCAGGCCACCTACACTTCATGATCACACAGAGGTCTCTTACACAAGAAACAGACTGCTTGTTGAACTGCATGTAATCCCTTCCATTCCCTCCTGCCACATAGTTCTATGTATATGAATTTGTGAGGAACTCCTGCAACCTATCAAAAACTTGGCCAAGATCTGAACGAAGCAGTTTTGCTGTTTAGTTATGTTTTCTGATATGGAGCTTCCTGCTTCTCAAAGTGCTTCCTCACAGAAGTTATTGAAGGGATAAAACCATAGATACAGATAATAATGCGGCTAATCAAATTCAGTATTCTGCACCCATAGCACAAAACTCTCTACTTAACATTTTTTGCAAAGAGACATCGTAAGTAAGTTCAGCAACTAAATCATATCACATGAAACACATCAAATCAGTATGAATTTATTGAAAAGATACTGAATTCATGGGAGCTCGAGAGCTCAATTTCTTTCTTCATGCTATAAAATAAATGTACATTTAGCTCCCTAGTATTATGTATCCCAGAAAAAAACTTCTCAAAAAGCAAGGACTGTATTATGATGTCTTTGAGTTATTAAACCAGTGTTAAACCATTAGCTAAGTTTAACACTTTCTACAACAGAGGATAAGTAAAACATGTTTATCAAGTCACTACTAAAACAGAACACGTAGTAGATACATTTTCCACCTGCTAATTCAAAAGCAATGAAAAGTAGGTTTCCATTTATTTTCTTATTAAGGTACAGCATCAAAGTCTCATAATGTGGTGAACCAAGATGAAGAAAAATATTGTATCTAAATTTTGTGAATAGTAAGTATGTGGACTTGTCTGTCCACCAGGAACTAGAAGAGCATTTGTGTTGGTAGCTACTTGAACCATCCTAACACAGGGGAAACTAGAGCCGTCAGCAAGGGAAATATTTCTCCCCTTAATATAATCTGCTCAAATAAACAAATATTCTCAACAGACAGTGGTATGCAGAGAGAAAGCGATGGGGGGTGGGAGCGGAAGAGCATACTTTCCCTCTTCACATTGAAAATTCTGTCCGTTTTTCCAGTAGCTTAGAGGTACTAAGGTCCCCTTAGTGAGTTTCACCTGAATTCGACTTCACTTCTGAAATCTAAGTGAATGGTACTGTGGTGCTAAGAAAAGGACAAGCTAAATAACTTCCAATGTCTGACACTAAGTAACTTCAGCACTGTTCAGATTATTTTTCTCTGATTTGGAAACCAACATCTAAAATATTCCACAAGCAGGAGGGTAGCAGGGGCATGTGCGACTTAATTTCAACAGACAAAGCAAAAGTTAATGACTCTCATCACAACCTGTGCACTTGCTTGTTCTTATGTCAATTTACGAATAAATATTTAAGTTTTTGAAAGCTAAATAAGCAGCCTAGCTATCTTACTCTTCAGATCTGAGTGACACTATGTCTAGATGTCCCCATCAGTTTTGAAAAACCTCACATACCATCATTTCAATTCTGATAGCAATTTTACTCTGGATTGATAATATTAGAGTGCAATCAAAATTTGATCCTTCCACCAGATTTTTGGTTATATAACAGTGTACCCTGGCTGAGAATAACCTGATATTTTATGAGAGAATACCTTGATATTTTATGTACTTATATTTTTCAGTTTCCATGATTTCGAAGTTTCCTCCATGAGTCTGCAGGCAAAACTATTAATCAGCACCAAATGAATGACAGATTCATACCTGTCAGTATTCCAATAGTGCCTGTTAGATTTATTAGTTCCTCACAGTTATATGCAGCTACAATGAATAGTTTGTTTTCATCATTCTTAATATTTTATACAAAATACCTGAACATGCTCCCATTGAGGCAAAAAGGAGTTCACCATTTCTTTCAATCAACTTTCAATCAAATCATATTCAGGCATAAACCTATCGACACTTCAGACTCATCATCATTTTATACTGAACAGTGCTACTACTAATAATTACTTGCAAGTCTGAAGGAGCTTGTCAAAGCCAGGCTTTAACATGAAGAACAAAGTTGCATGACAAGTCCTAAGAGTTTTGCTAAAAACTTCTGTCACCATGATTCTAAATATCTATCCCAACTATCTCAGCCTCCAAACTAGGAGTCATTCTGACATGATTCTACCTGCAGCTTTTTCTTAGATGGAACATACCAAAAATATGAAAATTGCTTTTACATTAGGTCTGGCTGGGATAGAGTTAACATTTTTCACAGCAGTCCCTATGGTACTGTGCTCTGGATTTGGGACTAAACTGTTTCTCACTCTGTCCCCACCACAGTGAGTAGGTGGAGGTAGACAAAAAATGGGGAAGGGTCACAGCTGAGACAGCTGACCCAAACTGACCAGAGAGATTTTCTATATCCTCGTCAGTTAAAAAAAAAAAAAGAGGGGGCGTGGGGGGTGTGGAGATAATGTGGAGGTTGTGGAAATGTGTGGGTGTGCGTTTCCCTTCCAAGGCAGCCATTAGTTGATTAGTGGCTGGGAACCCATCTGCTTCTATGGCATGGTGATGGATTGCTTTTTTGGTTCTTCTTTTTCTTTTCCTTCACTTATTATACTGTCTTTACCCTGACCCATGAGTCTTCTCACTTTTGCTCTTCCTATTCTCTTCCCCCGGGTGGAGGGGGGCAGTGAGCAAGTGGTTGTGCGGGTGCTTAGTTGCTGGCTGGCGTCACCCCATCACAGCTTAACATTTTGCAAAAGAGGTTTTATAACTGCACAAATAGAAACAATTATTCATTTTTAAATTAAGTGACATAAGGGTGGGTCTGTGAGAGAAGTGTGCCATCATCTCCCTCCTGCCCACTGCATTATCCCAGTATTTCTCACTTCCCTTATATTTCTCACTTGTTCTCAATCACCGATGTCTTAGTGGCTTTACAGCTGCAACAAATCCCACAAAGTTCTTTCTGAGTCCTTAGGAAAAGGATCATCTTTCCATTCTTGTGAAATTTGACTTGGCACTAACTCAGCGGATTTTGACTCCTATCTCCCATTATCTCTTATTATGGTCTATCTGCATTCCGTGTCTCACAGGGTACATCTGAGCTGCTAAAAAAAAAAAGGATTGGACTCAGTTATTGTCTTCCTGATTAACTAGGTTACTTAACTGCTGTGTTTTCAACTGCCCCTACTAGCTCTCTCCCGAACAACAGGTACTCTTGAGGAACAACTTCAGGAATATATATTCCAGAAACTGCTACCAAAAGGTAATATGGATAAACACACACACCGGTTTGGGTCCATCACTATATATATAACAGCATCCTAAAAGGCTTTACAGACCTCATACAACATGTACTTGCCATTTGATGATAAAAACTATCGCTGTGGTGAGCTGCCACACGACCTGAAAATGACTCAGGGTGCTTCTAACTGCAAACCTCCCCCCACCCTCCCATCCATGTGCACTCACACGTGTGTGCATGCACACACACACACACACACACACACACACTCTCTCTCTCTCTCTCTCTCTCTCTCAATTCTGACTTGGGGACAGTTGCCAAAACTCAGTGTGGTGCAAATAAATTCATCTACTCTAGGAGTCAGATGTTAGCTGTGTGAATGCCAGGCAGTCTGCATATGTAGAAGGAAGTGTTTCTTAAAAAGCCTTTACAGGAAGAATTGTTTTAGATAAAAAAAAAACCTACTGGCTTCTTCCAGAGATTCCATTTATGATAGTATTTGTTCCTTGAAATTGATAATAATTGTATAAAATAGCATGAACAGTAAAGAATGCATTTTATTTGAGCAGTCTTAGGTTTTCATACAAGATGAAAACTTATAAGAAAAGATAAAATGACCACCAATTATTCCCTTCTTTACTTTCCTGTCTTTCTCCTTGTTCAGTATGGGGCTAGCGAATACCCACAGTCTAGAAAAAAATGATGCATATATTGTCTTAAAATCCTTCCTCTGGTATTCTAATAACTAGTTCACTGCTTCTGGATCATGTAATGAAGATCACAGTGATCACTGCAGCACTTCAGAATCTAGAGGCATCGCATAGCTGTAAGCAGGCAAGTACTTCACGCAAAGGATTTAGGTAAAGCACCTCTGTGCTGTGCAAGTTTAATATGAGAAGACTAGTACCTTGCATGATTCATCTCACTGTTTGGTTATGTTCACTGTCTTGACACGGTGAGATACTATCCCTGTGTGGTGCCTTCAAGTTTGCAGTTACGGAAGAAAGCAGGTTTTATAGGGTAATGTTGGCTTGGGGCCATACTTGTGATTAACACGTATAATATTTTGGGGGACCTAAACAAATACAGAGGAGTATAGTCTAACACTGAAAGAGCTGCAACTTTATATAAATTGTGTTATACTCCTGCCCTCTGTTCCAGTGTTTATCTTCCATAAAAATCTACTCTCCCGCTATGTAAGATTTATTATTATGTATCACCTATTCAGAACTCGTTGAATCAGGGTGCTTTTATTACAGACAAAGGGGTGATTTCTTTATCGTGCACATAAACAAGCACTGTGATCAGCAAAGCACTGCATTCTGTACCATCTCTTTCTTACTCTAGCAGGATTTCTGCAGAATCTTTATTTTTAAATGGCAGCCAAAACTTCCAGAGTCAATCAGGCATCCCAGTTGCCAAAGAGAAAGCTTTAAATGCATGAAGAACAGATTTTATCAGTTTCAGAACCTTGGTGGAGAAGTGTGTAGAGTTGCACAGAGGTGTGTGGGTTATGTTGGAGAGCATACAACGCTGTCTTCCAAGGGAAGAAGCAGCATGCCGCAGCCCTTGCTGGCTGAGTCAGGAAAAATTGATGAGTGCATCTACAGTCTAACCCACATGATACTGCTGCTGGTGAACAGTCAGAGCAGCAACAGGCCTGAGACTCTGAAGTGGCGATAACAACACTGCTGTGGGTTGACCAGCAGGTCACATTTTGCGTGGCACACACTTGCCTCCAACTGTTGTGAAAGATTCATAGATGTAATATGACCTGAAGCATAAGATCATCAAATAATGTTTGACAGCCAGAATTTAATTTACCTTTTTTTACTAAGCCTTCTGGAAGAAGAATTACAATAGGAAATTGTAGTCATTACCAGGGCAGTCTTATACTTAATAGACATTTGGACTTTTCTGCTCTATAATTACCATTCTAGCCAGTAAGTGTGGGCCATACATCATCAATTTTATATTGTTACAAAGGGGAAATCACCTCCTAATGAATAAAAAGGAGAAAGAAGACACAAATGGGAGGAAAATTAAGGGGTTTGTGCTAAAAAAGTTGAAGGGATAAGAGCTGGAAAGAACATTGATTTGCTGCCTTAACTTTGTGGGTCAGGCATGGAGCTCCCTTTCCAAGAATGAAGCTTGGATCTCATCCATGTGAGATAAAATCCAATAGTGACAACAGTTATCACAATAATATGGGTTTTGACTAGTGCACCTAGGAAATTAGCACCAGGAATACATATACGCAAGTTAAAGACGTTAAAGTTCATTAATAGTCATCCTTACCAGCACCTTTGTAACTTAGGAAATACTAACTCTAGACAACAAAAAAGCATTTGAGGCATGCAAAGTCTTCCAGATTGCTACATTCTTTGAATAAACTTTGTGTGTTTTCATTCTACTGAAAATGGATGTACATGCCAGGGAGAAATCACTCAAACAGCAAAGCTGAGAGAGCTCTGTTCCACTCAACGATTGAGTCCCTACTGACCAGCATCATTTAACATGAGGCCCTGCCAAGCACTATCACTGAGTCCACAATGGTTCAAGCAAAACCTTGCAATAGATTCCCATTATTTTCCTTCCCCAGCCAAACATAAACTCAATGACAAGCAGAATTCACTCTTATGCAGCATATCTAATATTCATAAACCATTAAGTAAAGAGTGCATCTGATCATGCTTACTATATATTTTTCCCTGACTGTGCAGAAGTAATCATTCAGGTTCCTTTAGCAAGTCCCCAAATTCTATTGAGAATTCATCTTCATAGCAACAATCAGATACAGGTACTGCTGTTCCATCCATCTTCTGCTAAAAGCCTTTTCATTTTGTGCAGGGTCTTATCCTCAGAATATTTCTAGCAATCACTGCTCATGTCATGTCACAGACCAGAATGATTTTGTTTTCTTCTGCTTCTTAAAGTCAGGTTCACATATACAATCAGGATGTCAAGTACACACCACCAAGCTTTTGTCAAATGCTCTAGAGTGAGCCAGGAAGTAACGGTCCTAACCCAGGGCTATATTCGTTTTGTAAATTATACCTCTCCTGCTGAAAAAAACACAGCACAAACAAAATATTTATTAAGTACCTTTCGGTATTTCAAAACTGTATAGAAACTGATATTCAAAATGATCTCACCTATTTAGGTGAGAATAACATCATTTAGAATAATGCTACTTAGAATAATATCATTATTCTGTGTCTGCAAATTGTTACTCCACGTAGACACACAGCAACATTTTCCAAAAGGACTAATACTGAAGGAAAGCAAAATAATGCCAGAATACATCAAGGAAAACAAAACTAAACAAAACAAAAAAGTTGGCATCAACTCTCTTCCCCAGATCATTTCCCCTTGCAGGCAAACAAAAGATATCTATCTTTTATATTTATTTACCTTTTTAAAATCTAGAACCATCTAGTTATTTCTCCCTGCAGTGATCACCAAATGTACCAGTACTGGGTTTTTTTTGGTTTGGTTTTGGTTTGTTGGTTGGTTGGGGTTTTTTTTCCCTATTGCCTCTGTGATTTCCAGAGAAGAAGCCCTGTCAGCCTCTGTTTTAGGGTAAAATGACTTACATTGCAAGAAGGAATGACAGAATAATGAGTTTCTTGCAGGTACTTCTATGTTCTATTAAGAAGTTCTCCTCAACAACTTCAAAAATCCTCCTCCACTACTGTCATGCTTGCTCTTTCATTAAGAGCAATTTAGGACAAGGTCAGCAATCTAACAAGATTTTAAGCTACTTATCATAATGAAAACTTTTGTATTTTTTACTTTTATTATTTACTTGAAGTTGAATCTGAATGTTTGCTATTCTGCCTCAAAATATCAGGCAGAAATATGTGGAATCAGATTTTTAAAAGTCTGTAGATGTCAGCAAGAAGCTTTGAAAAATCCATCATTCATCTCTAGTTTGGAGGCTTAATACCTCCTTAAACCTTTAATCCACATCTTTAAGTGCCCCTTTATGAAACAGGGATAGTATTGGCAATTTACTTCCTCCTTTACAAAAGGATTCCTGCGAACATAAATTAAGAATGTGAGCTGACCACTGCTTAGATACTGAAGCCTGCAAGATGCACAAAACAGCCAAGAAAGATCAGCATGTAAAAGAAATACCACGCTTACCTTGTCAACTCTAATCACTCACTAAATAAGGTATCTGAAACTTGATTCAGCCAGTCCTGAAAGACTTGCATTTATTCTTCAGTTCAGTGTCAACAATGAACAAACAGGAGACTATAAAAGACTTTCTATACTGTCTAAAGACAAAAGTTTAGGCTTAAATCTCCAAGCCCAACCAATTCATTTGCACTTAAAGATGGACACCTGAGATTGCTCCTGCCTAACCTCTGCCACTGAGCCTTTCTCCTCTAGAAGAAATAGCTGAAGAGGGGGGAGGGAGGGGAAGGGCAGAAGAGAGAGAAGATCTTTACACATAGTAAAGACTTGCAGCAGGGCATTCTATTCAGCAGCACATATGGCACATGCATTTTCATTGCTGGGCATGTTTTATTTACAGCTGTGATTTCTTTTGCTCTCTCTTTCCCTTTTGAGTTCAAAGCACTTTCATTTTCCTCTGTGCTCTATTCTTAGCCAAGATTTTTCTAACAGAAAAGTGAAGGCAGTGGAATGGAATCCATTGAATTTTGACAGCACATTCGGGACTGCTTAAGCTTCTGTAACTAAAGTAGGTACATCTGGTGGCATTAATGTACTTTTTCTTCTACTAAATTAAAACAGCTTGTCCTCTTGAATGTGGGTAACTTGAAGACAAAAAAATGAGGTGATGGTGTGATATTCAAGTCGTGTGCTTTATGTCAGATTGAATTTTCTGTGGTTACAAGAACATCAGGAGAATTCATTTGCTTCATTCTGGAATCTCTTTCTTTCCTCCTGATTTTTCCTTAAACAAACCTCTTCCACTCTTCAGCTTCTGCCACACTCTTGTCACTGTATTTATAACATTTTATGAGAGGAAAAAATTCTCTTCCATTTGAGGGCAGAGGTAGCCTCTGACCAGAAAAAGTAGTGTGTCAGGTTCAGTATTTCCTATTAAGCATAAGATATAAATAAATCTGTACAAAATATTTTGGATTTGTACATTTCTAGAATCAATATTTTATTTTGTTGTCTGAATGAACCACACACCCACTCCCAAAAAAGCACCACCTAACCCCGAGAAATATTTTCAAGTTAAAGGCTTGCTTAGATTTGTAGAGTGTTTACTCCTCTAATTAAAGTAATTACAAAGACAAAATTTTAATAAGCATATCATTTTCTTTATGCTTTGTAAAATAATCTCTGAACTTGGTCTTGAAAAAAGATCAAATCAATACCTTTTGTGACTCAAAGTTACATTTCTAGTACATGAGCTGCACATGAAGAAATGCTTCCTCTCTGCTATAGACCAGCCTCAGATATGCTAGATCATCCTTTCTTTTCTACACGGTCTTTTTACTGAACAATTTACACACATGCTACAAAAAATTACTTTGAGTTGTGAATTTGATCAGATACCAGTTTCATGACTTACCATCTGCCTACACACAGATTTTAGCAGTGGCCACTTATGAAGTAAGTGAAGCTGTAATTACAATCCAGGAAAAATCATATATAGAGAGGCTAAAGTCAAGGCTGAACAAATAACTGCATTTACCAAAGTTTCTGACTTTAGATTATCTAATATAAATAAGCACCTATTGTCATTAAAATTTTAATTGAGCATGACTCCTGCACTTAAATGTATTTCTTCATAAAAGCATAAAGGTCTACACGAAGAACTAACAAATAGTTGTGTTTTCTACAATCAAAATTATTCTATGTAGCTTGCCTCTATGCTTATTCCATAATTTTTATTTCACTTGTCCAATTTAAGAGTGTTTGATCTAATAAAATACTGATTGTTTACATTTAAGCCATGTCAAGATATCTTTTTTCCTTGTTTTCTTGTGACTTTTTGTTGATTTTAATGTACACAACCCAAATAGCTCTTCTGTGAGCCAGGTATTGAAACAAACAGAATCAACCTGTCTCTCCTTTCCTTGAACTCAAAAATTTGTGGCACTGAATCCCATTAAGATTCATATAGGTCTAAGGAAAGTTCATTTGGTTGAAGACAGTGTTTAATCCAGAACTTGGGTCTCATGAGAACAAAAATAACTGGGTGTAGAAAGGGTTTAGAGAAGTTGGTTCATGTGTTAGTGTTCTATTGCACAGTTTTGCTTTGCTTTTTGAAATTAACATGCTGAATACAGTGCTTCAGAGTTGGAGCGATCAGGGGACTGGAACTGCATTGTGAAATATATTACAGTTTACAAGGCGTTCTAAGGGAAGAAAAAACAATTCATGCTTTCAAAGACTGCATCCACAGAACTACCCCTACAAAGAACTCACTTCTGGGAAAAATTCTCCATTGTTCATTATATTAGCGACTGTTATCTGTGTTACAGCAGCATCTACAGGCTCCACGCAAGACTGGAGACCCACAGGGCTGAATACTTTTCAGGTACATAATACTACTGTATTACCCTAGTGAAAGAGAATAAATATATTGGACAGAGAATGGCTAAAGAGGCTGAAGATGAACTGACTTCAGTTGCTCAAGGAGGAGTCAGTGGAAGAGCCAAAGCTAGAACCCATCACTCCTGACTGCCATCATTAGTTTAGCATTAGATCATGTGGTCTCTTTAACATCATATGAAATGTCCACATAAAGAGTTTGTCACATATTAAGATTTTTTTTTTTTTGGTAGATGCATTTATACCCATTTGTACATAGAAAACTTCACAGCAACACCCACTTTTGTGTAGGAATATAATTTCTAAAAGCCAATAAAGCTGTATTCTTCAGATGCATTTTCCAGTTTGGAAAGAAACCTTGTCTTTCCTAAAAGGGAATTGAAGAGCTTGTTGAACTACCACCAAACTCATTGAAAACAACGTAAAAATCTAACAGTTTTGTGACACTGTAATGTCTTAAGTACGTGACATGACACAAACTTCTAACTGTGGAAGAAACAATTAACTTATATGAATCCCACCAGAAGACAAACTCTACCTGCTTTTCCAGGTAGGAACCTGTATGTACAGACAGCATATATGGAGGTGTGTCGATATTCAAAAGCATCTCTTCTGTTTTTATATAGGAAATTATCTGGCACATTCCCAGATTATTTATCACTTCAAAACCTTTTGGGCTATGATACAGGTTTTCATTTTTATTTTGCAATTTCTCCCTGACCAATTTACTTAGATTGCCCTAGAAACCTAATCAATTTTGTGTGATTTCTATGATACTGCTCATCAGGCTTTGCCCTACAGAAAAGGTCTGTCAAAAAGCAAGTTGTGAAGTCGAGACCAGAAAAGCACAAAAATGGATCCCGTGTTTCCATGGTACACTTATGTGAAAAGCAGTGAGATTGTGTGTGTCTTTCCTTCCAATATTCTCTGAGCAAGTCATACCAGCCTTTGGAAAAGAGAAATTGCACAGGAGGAACATGTCTTAAAGACAAAGAACACTATCCTCTGAATATGCGCTAGTTTCAAACAAACACAAACCCAGCCAGGGAATGTTCTTGGAGATGGTTAGTTAAACTTGTGTCTTAGAAGTGTTAAAACTTTTGATTTTAACATCATGTTCTGTACTGTTACCATATACTTCCACTCCAGAGCACAGCAAACGCCAAAAAGAAAAATGTCCTATTTAATGAGGAGCTGTTGCACTCAGCTGATTTGACTGATTGTCCCTTCTTGCTTAGATGCCAGGGCAGCTTTAAAACCAGAGCAACTGCCACACATGACTTTCAGATCAAGGACGTTTTCATTTTTAACACAATCAATTAGTCCATATTCACCACATTATTTTGTGTCTTCCATGTGGAAGCTGAAAGCATCACTGACAAAAAGTAATTTAAAATGGAATAAAATCATTAGACTTTAAAGGGATTTTATTTTTTTGTTTTTAAAGACTGAGGTGGTTTCTAGTTTATTGTAAGTGGGAATTACAAGGGAAAAACTGCAACATAAAGCATCCCATCTTTCAAAATGGAATCTCAAGAATTGGTGAAGGCAAACTTTACTTACTTTCCAGGATTACAAAGCAAAGTTTTTTGTACAGTAGCTTGCATGCTTTTTTTTGCACTGTGATGCTACCTTTTTTTTTCCTATAGGCTTAAGCAACTAAGAATTCCCTGATTCTACATAAAAAAGGCACAATATTTAAAGCAGTATGCTATTTCTAAATGCAAATTTTATTTTTATTTTCCTTTTTTATTGTCATATTCAGATACTTTTTAAAGAAATTATAGTATCCATAATAAAATAAAATCAAAACAATAGTTACTGCTTCATGACCATGGAACCACCTAATAAGGTCAGTTCTACAGGAAAATCAGATATCTAATGAAATTTGTATATGCATTATTTAAATGATCGTACTGTATTCTGGTGCATAGTGAGTACAGAGGGCAGAAGAAACCTTTACATAACCTTGCAGTGGCTACCACATAAGTAGAGCACTTCACAGATGCTCAGATGGACAAACCTTACCACCATCAGTGGCAGATCTTGCCTCAAATAAATCTATCTACACATTGGATGCGTTACTAGAATCTTACTCAGATACCACATCAGCTCAGTAGAACAAGCACACACGGGATCAATACTTCTCATGGACCAGAAAATGATATCTAAGTACACACTCACATACACATACACATATAAGTACAATGCCGTAACAGGTTCTGAAAATAAGCATTTAATTTTATAGCTCTATTTAATGACTAAAGGTACAAAGTGACTAGGAAATAATTATCAATTCAATAGATGAAATTAGTAGAGATTCAGAAATACCACCCTCTTAAATACATAGGAGGTATCCGTCCCATGACTGTCAATCAGAGAGAAATGCTTTGCAATCAAAAGGACGGCACTTAAATCCCAGCATCTCACACACTGACATTATTCCAATATAAATTAAAATATATGACGAGGACTGAGATTTGTGAAGAACCTTCTATTATATAGATAAAGGCATTAAATCTACTATAACTTCCCATGTAAGAAGCAATATGTCCATCTTAAATAATAATATGTCCAGCTTACAATAGTAATAAAAAGTGATGGAGTGAACTCCATCTGTATATCAGGCAGGTAGAAGTTTTGGTTTGTATCTTTATCCAAGTACAGTTCAGAAACAGGAGGTAAAGTACACAGGCCTTCTTCAGCTGTGCTGTTTCATCTTCAGTTGTGTTAAAATATTATGTCTTTTGATTCTATCTCAGACAAATACCCTTCACCAGCCAGTTAACGTACCACTTAAAAGTGGTACAATGAACAATGTCACGGGAGATTAAACACAATACTGCACTTTCCACTTATTCCCACACTTTTTTTCCTTACTAACAAACTTCATTTTTCAGCCCTTCCACAATATCGCATGCTCCTCATTACTCCCTGGGACATGAGCCAATCTCCAGAGAGAAAAAGAGGCAAAACGCTAAAGCAGAAGCAATCTTGACCTTGCTTTTTTGCTTTTCACAGAATCACAGAATTGTAGGGGTTGGAAGGGACCTAAAGAGATCATCAGGTCCAACCCCCCTGCAAAAGCAGGCTCCCTAGGACAGGTCACACAGAGAGGCGTCCAGGCGGGTCTTGAATATCTCCAGAGATGGAGACTGCACCGCCTCCCTGGGCAGCCTGTCCCAGTGCGCTTTCACCCTTACTGTGAAAAAGTACTTCTGCATATTGATGTGGAACTTCCTGTGCTCCAACCTGAAGCCATTGCCCCTCGGCTGTCTCCACAGAGCACTGAAAA
>VZTU01014567.1:113844-144138 GCA_013400835.1 Zapornia atra | reverse complement strand
TTTTTTTGTGTGTAGCTGTAATTTGAGTGCAACATAAATAATGCATGGAGGTCCTTGCAGCAAGGATGGGCTCAAGTTGTTAAATTTGAAAATGGACTTTGTTTACAGGGGTTGAGACCTGGACTGGCTTTGTCTTGCTGTGTGATAGAGCTGGCAGTTGTGACAACAAAGCTTCAACATCATCTTCAGCATCTTCTAGAGTGTTACAGCAGGCCGTGGTGTTTCCCAAGTTATGTTGCCTAGGCTGTGGCTAGGGATCTGATTTACACTAAATCAGTCAATCCAATCATCTCTTCTCCTAGCTAGTGATTAAATGGAAGACATCCCAAGCTCTCAAATGGTATTAATTCATAATGAATTATTTGCCTAGCTGTGATCTAATTGTCTTCATGGGTCTTGCGTGTAAAATCAATGCTGCTGCTGCTGGCAAAGTACCACCACAAAGGCTTTCTGCTATGCACAGGCATCAAAGATGGTCAGATACCTTTAATAGTAATGACAAGCAATGAGATCTTGTTCTTCATATCTGTGTTCTTGGCAGCTGGACGAGGCACTGAGAGGAGGCTACTTGCATGAGGCTTGTGTGTAGGTCTTAGTATGGTTGCATGTTGAAGGAGGTGATCCTCCCCCTCTGCTCTGCCCTGGTCAGGCCCCACCTGGAGTGTTGTGTCCAGTTCTGGGATAAAAAAAGATAGGGATCTCCTGGAGAGAGGCCAGAGGAGGCTGAGGAGATGCTGAAGGGCCTGGAGCATCTCCCCTGTGAGGAAAGGCTGAGTGAGCTGGGGCTGTTCAGCCTGGAGAGAAGACGACTCAGGGGGGACCTTATGAATGTCTATCAATATCTGAAGGATGGGATGCAGGGGGAATGGCCAGCCCCTTCTCAGTGTCTGTGGGGACAGGACAAGGGGCAATGGCTGCAAGTCAGAGCAGAGGAAGTTCCACAGCAACCTGGGGAGAACTTTTCCCCAGTGAGGGTGAGGGAGCCCTGGGACAGGCTGCCCAGGGGGTGTGGAGTCTCCATCTCTGGAGAGATTCCAGCCCCGTCTGGACACCGCCCTGTGCAATATGAGCTGGGGAGCTGCTTTGGCAGGGGGTTGGACCCCAGGAGCTCTGGGGGTCCCTTCCAACCCCTATGATTCTATGATCCCATTGAATGTTGTTGCTTCTGCGTCTCATGAGTGAGCTGCTGGGTGAGTGGGGAAGGTGTTGGGATGAAGAGTAACACGTCAGTATTGTGTGTTGGGGACTGAGTGGGAATAAAAACAAGACGCTGTAAATGTGAGTCCAGGCAGCTGTTGGTGTTGGCTGCGATCATGAAGGAAGAATGGACGTGGACAGGAGGAAAAGGGACCTCTGCTGGTGCTTGGTTCAGGCAAGGGTAAATAGATGGCTTTTAAAGTAGTTGAACTTCACTGAAATGATTTTTACTTCTGATGCTCTGTTTCAGGCCTGGTTGGATGACCTGGTGTCCTTGGGAGCAGGCTTGCTGGGTGAATTATTCATACGTACCAAGTACCTTGCCAGACTTCAATCCTATATCCACTCCTGTAATCTGTGTAACCCCACTTGGCAGAAATGTAGTAGTTACGGGGTGTTGCTAACAAATAACTGTCTGGATAAATGCTGATGTTTCTAGAAATGGAGCATACCTGGGTAGAGTGGAGGCTTGTACAGGTTTTTCAGACCTTGAGTGTGTTCGCTACACCTTGTTATTGATGTGCTGTGGTAAGGAGGAGCCCACAAGAGAAAGTTTGTGCTTGGCATTGTTAGAGAAATTTGGGGTAATTAAACAGCCAGATTCCCAGCATGTTTCTGAAGTTCTGACATCATCTGTGAGCCTCTGGCAGGAGATGCTGAATTACTTTGTTCTCTGTACAGAAGTATGTTTGTGTGGACTTTTACAGGGCTTTAATTTAGTTGTCTGTGCAGCATTAGGCCCTCAAATCTCATCAGCACTTAGCTTTGTACATAGATAAACCTGAATAGCAGGGAGGGCTCCTTCATTTGTATCCTTACAGGACTTTGGGAGCTGTGGAATCTCCTGGTTTCCACACAGTTGTGAAACTATGCTTGTTTTGGTGAAATAATGCAGATAATTGTGAGGATTTAAATCCACTACAGTTGTTTACATTGAATATCTTCGAGTCATGGATAGAAAATCAGTTTTTGCTTGAATATAAATAAAAGCAAGGCCTGGGAGGAGACTTTCCAAAATCCAAGAAAGGAATTTAAACTCTGGTCCTTCCCCTTTGAATCTTTATTGTTGCTTGGGTTTCATTGGTCCTTATCAAAACATTACCTTGTATCTTAAACCTGAGCAGGCAGCTCAAACCAAGGATTGTACTTAGTTACAGGGGTTGGTTTTTTTAAGGCTCTGGCGAATCTTGTCAGAGAGGTCTAACTTGTCTCCCTGCCCTGTGGGTAACTCCTTTCAAAAATAATTTTCTTTATTTTAAATGTTGGTGGATGACTTCTGCCCTGTCTNTCCCTGCTGAAGGAGCTCATACCTTCTTTCTTTTACCTTTACTGTCCAGGATAACTGTCACATAATTTTCAAGATCCAGCTCAGAAAGGACTTGCTTGTTGTTTGCTAAATAATTCCCCCCTCCCCCCCTTTCTTTTTTTAAAATCCAGATCTGAAAGAAACCGTGTTGTGTTATTATGGATTAAAATAGAGGAGGATTTAGACCTCAGCCCTGCTTATAGGGATCACCATTCCTAGTTAATGAGATGGGAGGAAAAGGATTAAGAACTGAACAAATAGAAATGGCTTTGCATGGCCAAACCATGTAGAAGTTCCCAAAGATGCTGTGTAAGGAAACTTTGCCTATTTAGTTCCGCCCAGTACAGGATCCTTTGGATCTCCTCCAGTCCTCTTACTGCCAATGATAACCCAGTCCTATTATCCTCACTGTAGGAATGCAGCTTAAAAAGCAGCCCAAGGGCACAGGAGAGCAAAGCATCCTTCCCTGGCTGCAGGCAAAGTACAGGATATGGGCCTTGGGAACAGAGAATGGAGGTGTTGCTTCAAAAAGCAGCACCTGAAAAACCTTTGCTAGCATCACTCTGCCTCTGCTTCCTAATTGAATGTAAACTGAGGGCTGCTGACATCTGAAGCTGCCAGAGAAGTGTCAGCACTGCAAAGAGGGTGCTTTGTATAGCCAAGGTTCAGTCAAGCACAGTACTGGGCAGCTTCCAGTCCCAGTGACTCCAGTGGAATCCAGAAAGCTTTGACAACTTCATATGCAAAGGCCTGTGCAGTCCTGGGTGGACCCACCTCCTGCCATGCTCTGTTCCTTTCACAGGCAACAAATCACTTTGCGTTCAAAGCATTATGAGCACTAGCATGGGCTGTCCTCCATGCTGCTTACAACCTTTGGAAGCAAATTCCTGTCCTTGCAGTTAAAGGGAGCATCACTCAGAGCCTTGGTGCAAGGTGAACCTGGGGGTTCTTTTGCATTCCTGGCAGGTTTTCTCCTGCTTTATGCCTCCCTGATGATAGATTTTGCTGGCTTCAAGCATGGTGACTGATGGGTTCCTACAGACCTTCTAAGTCACAGCATGCATGATACTGTCTCACTGTCAGCCTGCAAACTATATTCCTCCTGAAATGCCCTGGCACAGATGGGCAGGCCTGGCAATTGCGGTGTGAGCAGTGAGGTGGATAGGACTCTCCTTGAATCTGCAGAAAACGTAGTTATATCCTATTTCTGCTATGAAATGCTTACTTTTCCTAGTGATCCCAGTAACCTCAAGAAGCTCCAAGTTAAAAGGAAACATAGGGCTCTTAAAATTGAGGAGGAACTGGCCTGTTGCTTGTGTTCTTCATTTGTATTAAGTTTCTCCTTGAGGAGGAAAAGTGGCCTATGTGTTCTAAGGGTTAGCTGGAGAGCAGCACTCTTGATCTGAATTTAATTTGCTTAGTGTGCTGCGTATGTTGAGTGCACAAGTAAGATGTATGCTCCCTGCTTTTTTTTAACCTTTAAGACTCAGGGATGTGGTTTAGTAGCAGGTTTGGCAGTGTTAGGTTTACTTGATGATCTTAAAGGTCTTTTCCAACCTAAATAATTCTATGTGTCTCTGTATATTTACACTGAAGATGCAAACAAAACCATGGAAAATAGTGAGCCATCAACTCATGGTGAGCCTGAGAGGCTAGTATCCCACTCCCAAATTTCAACAAGGAAAGATACTTAAGGAACGATTCACTTGGAGTTAGCAAAGAGGAATGAAAATCGCCACCGGTCTGGGAATTAGGAGGGAATTGAATGAGTGTCCGTGGGTAGGGGAGAGACTGGAGCGGAGCTTCGACCGCTCTCCAGGGTGCTGAACCCCCGCCCGCCCCAGGGGATGGAGGGGGCTCTCCGGGCCGGACGCCTTAGTCCCTCTCTGTTGCTCCTTCTGTCCTTCGTAAGGAGAAAGGATATCAGGCGTAGGTAGATACCTACCCTGCCTGTGGCAGGGGGGTTGGAGCTCTATGATCCTTGGGGTCCCTTCCAACCCAGACCATTCTATGATTCTATACAAGAGGATGCAAGGAGTGGGGGGAAATCTCGCTCCCACCCACCCCACCCTCCAACAGAGCGGCTGGGGGGTCTCCACCTTTGTTGGACTTATCTGGATCAAGCTCTGAACAACCTGGACTACCCTTGTAGCTGATCCTGCTTTCAGGTGATGGTTGGACTAGGTGACCTGCTGTGGTCCTTTCACAAACTAATTCTGCCTGGATCCTATTACCTTAAGGGTTTTCACCAGCAAGGAGCAAAGCAGCTGACTCCCTCTTTGCATCACTCTGAGAACCCTTTTTCATGTACAGAGAATGACTGCCCATACCCATATGACTCAATCTGATATGGGTATGATCCAAAACTTTTTGGATATTCAAAGCAGTTTTTATTGGATATTCACATAGCCTGGGGGCAGGACAGAGGGAAAGAAATTACAGCATTTCCTTCTCACCCAACAATCTGAAAAGCTGAAGACCAGCACCTCTTCTTGACTTGCTCCTGGGAGCTTTACACATAGCCTGCTCAGTTAATGAGGAGTCATCTGTGTTCTGGTATGAGAGTGGTGGTAAATGTCACTCTTCCTCGAGCAATTTAGATTATTAGTCCTTGGAACCAGCCTGCATCTGGTTCCACAGGCTCGTAAGAGTTCCACAGTAGGTTATGGTACCACCGGCTGCCTTGTGTTTGATTACACAGCCCTGTTTGTGATAGCTGTGAGAGTTACTAACATGCCTAACAGCAGAGCATAGCTCTGCACTTGATAAAGACACATCTGTATGCTGAGCTGTGCTCTTATTGAGTTAAGGGCACAGAAAAAGCTCTCTTTCTTGCTGTCACTTAAATGGTGTCAGGATTCGTGAAATCTTGCTTTCAGATTCCTACCATACCCAGCAACAAAGACTGCTTGTTGCAAGCTCATTGGCTTCTGTTCCAGACCCTGTGACGTGCTCACAGATGTGTGCAGGCCAAGTGGGAGGGAGCAGGGAAGGAGAGAACCGAGGCTTTGTAGCCACATACATGTGACAGCATGCATGGGACCCTTGAACCTCCTCTTGGGTCAGCCCTCCTTTCATGCTATATCTGGCATGCCCCAGCCCATGTTTTGGCACTGTCATTTTGAGCAGTCTGCCTGTCATTGAATTGCAAGTCTTGCTGCGTGTCTGGGGAATTAAATCTTGGCTTGTTTTTGCTTCTCCCACTGCAAATTCAAAAGAGCATGGCTAGGTAGGATTTGATGTCCTCTGCAGTGAAGCTATGTATGTGAGTGTGCACTGAGAATAACCTCTTAAACTCTATCAAATCACCTTAATAAATCAGTAACCCTATTTCCTTCTTCCACTATGTCCAGTAAATTTGGATTCTGATGTAAAATGTCTTAAGACTGAACTTTCTGTCAGAACTAAGTGTTCCCTCCCTTATGACCAGAACAGCTGAAGTTAGGGTTAATTGATACATGTGTTATACAAAATACCTGAGCTGTGCTCCTTAGAAGACAAATGTGTACTGTAAAAGTGTCCTTCAAAATACGTTGCGTATCACAGCCTGACATGTCTTATTGACAGCCCTGGTATCCAGATGCCAAGGCCCACAGGGTTTTATTTTCCAGCAATATCAGCAGCTGGGTCCCTGGCTATGTATTTTTGGTTGACCTCATCTGAATTCTGGCCACAGCGACAGCTGGGAGGATAATCTGGCCTGAGCCCAGTATAGCAAGTTTCTCTCTAACGTTTTATTTAATAAACTCAGGTTTCCTTGCCTGTGTTGCTACTCTAACTTTCCCCTTCAAAGAGACCAACCCTTCTAGAGAGCCTTGGTTCTGGGATGGAGGTAGGACTGGTTCCTGTGTGTGCCAGGAAAAGAACTGGAGAGCTCTAAATGTTCCTGGCAGGCTTTTTACCCTGGAGATCACAGCATTTGTTCATCTGGGATGTTGCTTCTTTCTCCCTAACTTCCCTCACAAGACAAACAAATGTGAATTATTTTTATGTCCAAAACCAGCCCTAGTCTGTGATGTGTGCTACTATGTTTAAAAGGCAACTTTATCATGTTTAAGAGAGGAGTTAGGGACTGATATATAAATAAATACATCCCCTATCCAGAACTTGGATTGAGAGCTGCAGGAACAGGCTGGTTAGATTCAGTGGGGTGATTGGGATTGTCACTGCTGGGGAGGGATGGCACTTTCCTGGAACTGCACAAGTGGGAAATTTGTGCAGTGAGACTCAGCCTTCTCCTTGGCATCCAGTTGTTCCTGAGCACCTCTTACCTTGGGAATTCACAGGCTGCTCTACATGAGGATTCTAATGGGAGTTGTGTAATAAGGCCCTTTTCTGGGAAGCAAACTCACTTTAGCACTGCGAGGTAGTGCTGCAGTGGGGGGGAAGGACAGGAGCTCTTGGTTGAAGGGACTAGTCAAAGCAGGAGAGCCTGAGAATGAATTTTAAATAAGTGTATTGCCTCTTAGACCAAGCAAACATGTAATTAACAATAAGATAACAGGGTGGCTCTACGAGGCAGCTAATTGCATTTTCAAATGTCAGCTTGTCAGCTCTTATTTAGTCTTTGTTCAATCTGGGCTTTGCCAGAGCAGTGTCTGGTTTTAAATGGCATTTCCCTCTCCTGGCACCACAGAAGGATCCCTGTCCTCAGAAATCTCTCCTAGCCCAGCTCCTGACTTTTTTCACCTTGGATACGGTCTCACTTGCTGGAACAGGATATGAGTCCTCTGGGTTGCATTAAAGAAAAATAATAAAAGTCTTTATGGGGCAGGAAAAAATAAGATCACAAACAATAGGAGACTGTGCTGCAGGTTGCAAGGGCTCACTGTACATCAGCTGGCTGAGTGAGTCTCACAGGTGCTTTCCTCTTGCTGCAAGTGGTGTGATGTATTCATGATGCAAGATTTCTGTGTACCTGCCCTGGGCTCTGTGCTCTAGTTGGCCAGTTGGGTCTGGGATGGATGGAGATGGCTCCATAGGGACTGCTGCTGTGTGTAGTTTCTAATGTAGGCTTCTGTTTGCTGATGTCAAGGGGAGGCCTGGCAACGTGTGGACAACTGGAGCTTCTTTCAGTGGGAAGAAAATCATGACACTTTTGCACCTTGCTGACTGTGATGCTGGTAGTTGGCTGACAAGTTCTGTGCTCCACTGTTGGTCCTCTGAGTTACAGGACATGCTTTTCAAACCATAATATTTAAGGTAAAAGAGTGTTATGATATATGACCCTACAGTAAGTGGATGTTTCACAGGAATAACAGCTGCTTTTTGTTTTTAAGACCTCTTCTTTTGTTGAAGTTGCCACTTAATGGATGTTCCCTGAGCTGAAGCGGTGGAGTTCCTGAGCTTGCACTGACACCCCAGTGCACAGGTGCTCTGACAGCACCAGTTCTGTGCCATATCCGTTCCTAGGCCAGTGTGGTGAGCAAAGAATTGCAGGTGGTTTTTCCTTAGCTACTTCAGCTTTGAAGTCGATGATTTAAAAAAAAATCACTAGGAACAGAAGAAAGCAGTCTCTGTCACAAGCTGCTGTGTGGTGTTCTGAAAACTGGGGTTGGTTGATGCTCTCTGTGTGCCACTGCAAGCATGTCCCCCCAGCAGTGGGTGTGCCTTGACAAAAGTGGGGTGAAGTCTGTGTGCCAGCATTCCTGAACTGAACACTACTACAGGTTGGGAGGGGTTATGTGGGGGTGGGTAATGGGGGTCTCCCCTCTCCACAGTAACCCTCACCTGCACTCAGTTTGTTAGTTTGGGATGATGACATTTTGAGCTGGTTTGTTGGAGCATTGGTTTATACCAGGATTGAGCTATGCAGGCTCAATTCCTCCAGCAGAATGAGCAGATAAGGAGAAGTTTCTGGGTAGGTTTTGGGTGCAGGATGTTACTCCAGATGTGAGGGTACATAGGCATCCAGAACTCAGCTGCTGTGAAGAAGGCTGAAAGCAGGAGCTAGGAAAGGAAGCACGGGGACATCCCAGCTCCACAATCCCTCTAGGGAGGGCAAGGATCCCCTTCCCATCCCTTTGACTGCCTCCCTATGCCAGTGAGCTTGCTTCGCTGTGTTTCTGGTTTCCATCGGTGGAAGCACAGCAGGTTGATGTCAGGGGAGGGTGTTTGGAACCCGCACAGACCAACCTGGCAGTATCACTGGCAGAGATTAGCATCACCCTCCTGTGCAAAGCAGACAAGCACGTATATGGTGTCAGCTCCAGCCACGTGTTGTACAGCATATAGTGAGCAGCAGCGTGTCACTTCCACTCAGTGTAGCTGTGGACAGTGCCCTTGCTGCTGACCAGTGAGTAACAGCAGCACCAGCCATGGTCTGTGATAAGTAGGGAAATGGCACTAACGAACTTTTCAGTGTCTACTCCCTGACATGCTTAGTCAGGGGTGGTATGACTTGACTTCAGGATGGCTTTGGGCTGCCTGCGGTGGCAGGGAGCAGCCATGGAGCTAATGCTGCCTACTGAAGGCTTGGAGGCTGGGAAGTGCTTTGCATTAATGTCATGCCAGGATGGCTTGTCTGGGACAAGCGCTGCCCTCCCTGCCCTGTAGCTGGCTCCAGACCCAGTCTGGCTGAGCAATGAGATGGATCAACTGGCAGGAGAGCCCCAAAGCTCTCAGTTCCTCTTGCTCCCCCAAAATCAGACCTCTGTGCACCACCTCCCTGCTTTACTGCAGCAATGAGTTCTGGGCACAGCCCCAGAGCAGCCCTGCTCTGCACAATACAGGAGGGAGGAGGGTCAGTGATAAGGCATGAATCCCAGCTCCATGCTCAGACCTCCAAGGAGATACTCGAGCTTGTCTCTGGTGCTCTGGAAACCCTCATAGTGTGGTAGCCAGGGCCAATGGGGAGTTGTGCCCCTTCCCAACCTTCCAGCTGACCCTAGCACTGATGCCCTGTGAGACCCATCACCTATGGCTCAGTATAGGGAAGGATTTTGCCTCCATGACTCCTGTCAATGGGGCTGTGTGGTGAGGGTCCTGAGCCAACCACAGGTGCTTGGTTTGACCTTCTTTTGATCACAGTGTCGGAGAAAAAAACAACTGAAAAGATTTTTTTTTTTTTTTTAATCCTAGAATCTTTAAGTTTGGAAAAACCTTTGAGATCAAGTCCAACTGCCAAAGCTTTCGAAGTTTTTGCTTTGCTTTCCCTATGTTTCAAGGCCCAGCTCCATCCTCTGTTATTGCAAGATTGTTGCATAAAATGCAGCCAAAATGTTATTGAAAATATTATGTAGAGAAAAAAACGTAAATCCTTATTCAAATCCCAGCTGTGCTACCTGGAGGCTGACCCCAAACCAGTTATTTAGATACCCTGCCTCAGTTTCCCCATAGGTGGGTAAGGAGTTTTATGCATGTTGCAGGGGCTGATATGTGTTTTTTCTTCATCTTGAGAAATGTTGAGGCCCTGGGTGAGCTCTAAATATTTATCCCATGGGCTGTTGAATGCATTAAATCACTGCCTGTGCCTGGTTCAAGTCAACAAGTATCCATCAATTTGCAATAAATCCCAGCTCTCAATCAGAAGGCGCTCTTGCAAAATAAGAGTGCAGGCAAGCAGCAGGGATGCAGAACGTGCTCTGCCTTGGAAGTTACGTGCCAGAAAGTAAAAAAAATAAAATAAAATAAAATAAAAATAATAATAAAAAAGCTTCTCTACGATGGAAATGCAGTTTCTGCCTGATGCTGCCTATTGTCCAGTAAAAAGGGGGGTTGTTGGGCTGTGCTGGCGATGATCCTGGTATTGATTCTGAACAGATGCTGAGACGTGGGAAGGCAGATGGAGCCCTGCAGCACAATTACCTCCCGCGATGGGGTGGGCACCATTGGCCAGATGCCACGTGGGGCTGGTGGGATGGTTTGGGTTCAGGCTTCCCCTGCGAGCCTGCGGTGGGACAGGCTGTGGAGGGGAATGTGCCTTGGAGATTAATGCAGTCCAGGTCTTGGGCAAGTGAATCTGATGCCTGACTGAAATCCTAATTGTGCCAGTGCTGAGGGACCCTGAGCTGCTCGGAGCGATGTGTGCTGTCATCTTTCTATTTCTGAATCGCAATCTGTGACAAATCCATAGTCATCTTCAGGGCTCTAGAAGGTAAAAGAAAAGCTTTTGGGGTTGGGGAGCCATCAGCATGTGATCATGGCTAATCACAGCCCTGGAGCCGTGGCTCCCATGGAGGGAGGGGGAGAGCAGCATGGACCTGACTCCTCCTGGTATGACTGTGTGGGCTTCATCCTGCTGCATAGTTGGCACCTCTCTGCTCATCTGGACTGTGGCCAGAGGCCAGCCCCCTGTTCTCAGATGCCTTTTGGGTGCAAAGGCCCAAGATGATCCTGCTCTGCAGCTGAGCATCTGCATGGGGGGGTGGGGCATGAGGTATGTGGGATACAGTCAGAGGTTTTGGTGTGAGGAGTTTCTAAGCTAGAAAAGATCCTTGGAAGGAGAATATAGTTACAGCTGGGATGCTGGTAACAGAGTAGCAATGTTTTAAGAGCAAGTTAAAGGTGCACTAAGCTGTTAATTGGACTTCTGGAGGAGTTTTGGAATACAGCCTCAAGTGTTAATCAAGCAGATAAAAAGCATCTTCCTCCTGGACTGGAGCTGAGGCAGGAGACTTCCCTTTGGACATGGGTAAGATGGGAATTCCTGGATTTCACACTATATTCCTACCTCTTCCTCCTCCTTACTATGAGTTCCAACAGTCTGTAAGCTTGCCAAGAGGAAGAGAAGTGATCCTGCACGACAGCAGCATGTCCTGCTGTCTGCAAGGACGAGAGCTGGTCTGAAGCCCGGCTGACCCTACGAAGAGGGACAGCAGACAGGACAGCAATGCTCAGAAACTGCACTAAGCGTAAATACTAGAAGAAACCAAGTGCTTTTTTTCAGTGGTTTCCTGCAGGACAAAGGCAGAAGAGGAATATGGTCAGTTTATTCTGGCCAGAAACTTTGCAGGATCGTCAGTCTCCTTCTGTGTGACTGTGCAGGAGGTTTGTAGGGCTCATCAAGCAAGCAACGCTGTGTCTGCCATTTCAAGGAACAAGAACTGCATCTTGTTTAATAAACAGCTTTATGAGAAGTTAGTGTTGTTTCCTGGCTGCTGCCCAGGGCAGGTGTAGTTCCTGATAAAGCCCAAGGGCTGAGCTGCAAAAGGAGCTCAGGGTTTTCCCTCTCATCACCTGAGATGTGCTTACAAGCAAGCTGGGGAAGAGCTGTTCCCAAGGGCACAGAGCGATGGGACCAGGGGGATGGGTTAAACTGGAAAAGGGGAGATTTAGGTTGGGGATTAGGAAAAAGTTCTTCCCTCTGAGGGTGGTGGGTCACTGGCACAGGGTGCCTAGAGAGGTGGGGGAGGCCCCATCCCTGGAGACATCCAGGTGAGGCTGGATGGGGCTCTGAGTGGCCTGATCCAGTGAAGATGTCCCTGCTCACTGCAGGGTGGGACTGGATGGGCTCTGCAGGTCCCTTCCAACCAACACATTCTATGATCACTGCTGACTTGTGGGTTTCCACCCCATGGAAAAACTCACCCCCTCCCCAGCAGCCAGTTATCCCTGAAACAGGTCTAGTTCTTACAGCCTCTTTGGTCTTCTCTGGAGGGGAGAGAACCACCAGCTCCAGACTCCTCTTGCTTGGTGTAAGCCTGTAAGCAGTCAATGGGTTTTCAAGAGTCCTGAAAAGAGAACATGGCTTATCTTCCCTGGGGAGCTTTTACTCATCCTCTGTATTCCTTATCTCCCAAGTCTGCAGCTTGTGCTGTACCCAGCTTGAAGCAATAGAGATACTGGGCTGAGTTAATCTCCAGTGACTTCATTCATCTTCAAGCAAGGATGAAGTTTTGCTGGCAACCAGCTCTTGCTTCTGACCACCTACTACTGCTGTTTGTGGCATGGCCGAGTCCATTGCCTCCTGCCAGGCTTCGTGTCTCTTCCTCTGCACCTCTGTAACACACTGTCTGGCCTGCCTATCACTAAGCAGACAGCATCCACTACAATGGGGAATTTTTCAGGCTGCAGTGCTGGCAGTGTCCTGCTGCTGTCTGGAGCTGAGCAGAGAGCAGATCTCTAAGGCTGCTGTTGTAGGATGAGGAGAGTGGTGCTAACGTGTGCTTGTCTCGTGGGAGGATGCTGTGCTGGAAAGGTCAGGATTGAGGATTATTAGAAAAGGCTGGGTGGCTTGCTCCATGGAGTCAGGGGGCATCACCAGAAGATGCCAGGTGGATATCACAGCCCTGCAGAGAGTTGCAGATGGAGCCAAACTGACTCCAACATGGGGAAATTAAGATGTCATGGCCTCACCAGGCTGGACACAATGACAACACCAGACCTAACCATTCAGGGCACCTGGTGAGATGTCTGGCATCCTTGTGTGTGGGCCAGCTCTGCAGTGGTAAACCCTTCAGGCAGTATGAAACCTGGAAGGTCTGGGATGGGTGGCACAACTGGCAGTGGGAACATGCTGTCATAGCCAGAGCTTTATGCAGCTGCTCTTGCCTCCCTTCCAGATGTGGCTGACCTGCATCATTCTCTACCTCTGCGATGACAGCGCAGCTGAGCCTCCTGAGCAGCTGCTCTGTGCAGGGGAAACCATGCTGGTTTCCATGACTGCCTGCTCTGGTCACCATTTCTCAAGCAGAGCCCTGCATCTTTGGTATTGTGATGGTTCAGCTGAGGATCTGTATGAGGCAGTCTTTGCAGATTAAAAGTAATTCAGCTTTTAAACTCTGATCTCACATATATCTCTAATGTTTATTCTTCAAGAGGCTGGGTTAGGTTTTAATTTCACCAGATAGCTGGGAGGCATTGCCTGAACACAGAGGGAAACTGAGAGAAGTAACTAATCAATCAGTAGGAATGTGGCTTACGGCCTCAAATCCCAAGGCTTGGTCCTGCTCTCATTGTCCCATTGCGTTGGACCCCTTATCCTTTCCCCTTCCAGCCCCACTCTAATTTTCTAGCGGTTTGAAATCTCTTTGGGCTTGCTGGCTCACCCGTTGGGCACTAATCCGGATCAGCAAGGCTGACTCTGTAATTATCTTGGCAGTTACTCTGGCTTAACAGGACACACAGACAGCAGAGTCCAAGTGAAATTCGTTTGTGGTGGTTAAGATGCCCTTTGGAGGGGGAGGGTGGGGGAAGGGTTTGGGGAATACTAATGGAGGTGTATTGTGCTTGTGATTATATTAGCTGTCACAAACAACCTTCTGATCAGTTGTTTGAGGCTTAAAGTTATGAAAACAGAAATTACTACTGAAGGGTAAGTTTTGCAGCACTGGGGAAGGGAGGTGGAATTGTGTGCTCTTGTTGGTGGAGATAAGAACATACCCCTTGGCATCTGGCATCCAGGGAGCACTAATACCAAACACTTGGGACACAGGAGCCAGAAAATGATGGAGATGTTGCTGTGTTTGCACTGAAATATCAGGTTCAGGGTACATCTGAGCTGGGAGAAAGGTGTGTCCTTGGAGGGCACCTTGGGGAGCAAGAGGATTGAAGTGCTTGCTCAAAAAGGTATCACTCAAACTGTCCCCAGGGCTTAGACCTCTCTGCACCAAAGAATCTCCTCCCCCTGAGGACAGCCAAGACCACAAAGACTTCTCTGCTCATACCCATTTAATCAGGAAAATGGAAATAGCATTTTAATAAGATGGTAATGAAGTTGTGGATCAGATTGGTCGATTCCTCTTGAAGCTCAAAGAGGAGCTTTGTTTTTTCCTTGGGTTTATCACTTCTGTTCTTGCCTGATTAGTCATAATCTTCTGCTGTCCTTGAATGGGAAACTCCCTCCTTTATTCTCTGTAAAAGTCTATCCTTAAGTTTGTGTATGATCCTCCAGAGAATTCAGGCCACCTATATTTCATTTAGTGACTTCAAACAATTAACCTAATCAAGATTTCTCTCTCTCTCTCTCCTTTCCTTCCCCCATCTGTTTCCTAATTACCAGCAGAACTGGGATATGTATGCAGGCTGTGCCCATTTTCTAATTAAATCACCTCTCTTCCATGTTTTGTGGTTGTCTCACTGCTGGGAAAAGAGTGAAGTGCAGGATGTACCATGGAGGCTGAGTGAGCCTGGAAAGGGTTGGGGATTCAGGTTTTGGGAATTTTCTCGCAGCAGAGCTGGAATGCAGGGTCCCTCGATTCCTCCTTGAGGATCAGAAGTGGTTGAGTCATCTGGAGAGGAAGGCTAAGTGACCCAGAACCCCGGAGGGGGGGTGTCACCCTGCAGCTCAGCCTGCAGCATCTCCCAGGTCAGCTGGATTTGGACCAGGGAAGTGTTTTTGTGAGGAGAGCAAGCTCCTGTTTCTCTGTGCAAGAAGCAAAAATCCCTGTGTCCCTCTCTCCTGGCACAAGCTGTCCTGCCTGCCCCATCTCCCTTCCTGCCCAGAGCCCCGGGGGTGCTCTCCAAGCACAGTGCTGTTAAATGCCTTGGGTGATGCTGCAGTGGGGGGAGATGCACCCGTACTGGTGTTACTGGGGCAGAGAAGTGCCCTGCAATGGGGACTCGGGATCTGTAAGGATCTAACACCCACTCAGTGCAGTTTGCTGCAGCCTTTGGCTTTGCAGAGCTGCAGACCGGTGTGCTCTCTGCTCCAGGATCCTGCTGGCATCTTCCCTTCTTCCCGCTCTCTGCCTTCCCCTAGCCCGTTCCCTCACCCTCGAGTTTACCGTGCGCCCTGAGTCATGTCATCTGCACCACAGCAAGGGCGAGGTGGGGGGTGGCACGATGAGAAAAATCCCCACATGTTCAGGTCTGACTGCTCAGCCCACTCTGCCGGCTCGTGGGGATGAGCTGCCATGCGTCTGGCTCTCCCCTGTGCTGGGAGTCACCTGCATCTCGGCCGTGCCGGGGTACCACTGTGCCCCCTTGGCCATCCCCACGGGGAGAATGTGTCTTTCCCTGCTGCTGCAGTCTGGTTGGCAGAAAAGCATTTAACTCTTAGAGATGCAGTTCATTTATTATGTGCAAGTCAGGACAGTTCAGGCTTGGCTGAAACCTGCTGGGAGGTAATTATCCTCTCCCTGCCTCTGAATGCCTTTGCTGTGCGATGCTCCAGGAGTCAAACCCTCAGCTGATGCGGCTGGGTGCTGCATCTCCAGCGGGAGCCGTGCGAGGCTGGGCGAAGGTCCCACCGGCAGTGCCGGCAATGCAGTAAGTGATTCAGCAGAACCAAGTGGGTTTGGGAGGAGGCAGCTGCTTTGCTCTGTCTGCTCGTGCTCCGCTGTGTTGGAGCCCTGTTTGTGCGGTGCTACACCAGCGTGGTGGTGGGGGATGGATGGATGAATGGATGCATCATAGCCTGGTGGGTGTTGGGGTGGGGGGTTGCCACACGCTCCCGGCACACAAAAGATTTGCCAGGCAGAGTCTGGAGGGCAGTTTGTGCTGGGGAGTGGGGGGTGGGGGATTTGCAGGAGGCGTTTGGAGCTTGGCTTTGCTGTGTATTTTGTGCTCTCTGCATTGCAAGGCTGGGATGTGGGACTTGAAAGTGAAGTTTAATTTTTTTTTTTATTTTCTTTTCTTATTTCGCACCCCAGCTGGTAGAAGGGCAAGAAAAGCCTGTGTAAGGATGCACCTTATCCAAAGTGCATCCACTCAAATGTGGGCCAGTCTCCTACTTGGCTTCTCTTGCTTGAACTGGAGGGGTTTGAGCTCCTTAGGCTTCACCTTGTGATAAATGACATTCTCAGCAGAGTCTGTGCTTGGTGCATGTCAGGGCCGTGGGTACAGGGCAAAGAGGAAGGGAAGGGGCTTGAATCAAATCCCTCTCGTACCTGAGTAATCTGACAGTCACCCAAATGAGAGCGGTAGAAACTGAGGCTCCCTGCAACTCTCCTCACCCTTCAGCACCTTTATTGCTGCTGCTGGAGAAGGGTGAAAAATTGTGCTGAAACATGGTAAAATACTTAGAAATCTATGGCTTAGAAGTTTCCATCTGCAGGCGGGCTCTGGTGTCAGTGAGATCTCAGTTTTGCCTCCTGGGCAGCTTTGAGGGGGTCTGTCTCACTGCCATGGATGCCGCTGCCAGCAGGGCTAGAACAAAAGGAAGCTGCATCTGGGAACAGAACCCTGTCGTACTGGCAGCACTGGCACCCAGAACATGGGGACAGGCCCTGGCTGGCACTCGAACCCGCTCCCCTCCCCACTGGCTCCGGGGTTGGTGGGGGACAGAGTGGGTAGTGTCCTGCACCACAGCTCCTGCATTATTCATGAAGGAAAAGCCAGCAGGAGCCCGGGAGGGAAGAGAGAAGAAAGTCAGAGTTATTAACAATGGCTATTGTGCCTTCTAGCTTCACCGGCCTGCAGGGATGGGTGGGCAGGAGATAACACAGCCCTGTGTGGGGGGTGAGGGGAGGATGGGAAAAGGGGCTTGGGCAGCCACCCAGCCAATCCTGGGCTTGCCCTAGGTAGGTCAGGTACTTGCTGGGGGATGCTGGCACAGCCGTGGGGCTCACAGCTCTGTGAGGGGCTAAGCACAGCACCCAGGCATACTTTGTGTTTTGGGATAGAGACAGAGAAGCCTAAGCCGTGGGAAGCCCCACATCTTAAATGGGAAAGGCAAAGGGAGGTGGCTCTGCCTCTAGAGTACCTCCCTAGGAGGTGGTGTGGAGGTGATGCTCTGTAAAAGCTTCAGATGTTGAGACCTTTGCAGGAGGATGTGCAGAAAGTCTGCTACTGTGTCCTGCTGGAGGGCTGACTGGCATGTCCCAAGGGTCTCCCAGGGACACGGTGTGGGGCACCTTTGGGGTGAGACCTGCTGGTAGCTCCCTCTGTGTCTGTCCTGCTGCTACAGTGCTGCGCTGAGAATGGCTGCCTGCACCCAGACCCCCTCTGCTCTTCGCCTGCCTCCTTTCGTCACGGCTGGATGCTGCTTGGGGCGAGCTAATTGGGTTTTGATCTCTATTAACGTAGCGTGTCTTTTTACTTTCTGGCTTTGCATTCTTTTCCAAGTCAGGCAGGGATGACGTGAGCATCTAACCCCTTAATTCCTGCTCTCAGGGCTGCTTGTCACTGAGATGGAGCTGAATAATGCTGCTGCTGTGCCTGGATTGAAGCAGCCTGTTCCTCTGCAGGGGGAGGCAGTGGTGTAAATACCAGAGTTCATCCGAAATGTGTGTACCTTTGGATGTAATTAGGATGCTTCTCTCTTAATCCAGAGAGCTTTAGAGCAAGATGTAAAAGTGCTATTCTGACTTCTTAGGTTACTAATAAGCTTTTTCTTGCAGAAGGAGCTGGTGGCTCTGCAGTAATCTGGGTGTAAGCTGATTGTAGCCTCCTGCTCCCTTGCCCTGTGCTGTCGGTTTGTTTGGATGCAGGCTGATGTGTGAAGGAGGTTATTCCAGAGCACCTAGAGATGTCCATCACCCAGGACAGACATCAGGCAGTGGGAGATGATCATGTACCGTGGTGGGGTGTGCCTGCACATCCCTGCACTGCAGGCAGCCCCAGGGTGGTGGCAGGAGTTAGAACAGCCTGCAGCCTCTGGGCATGAGGAGATAGAGATGATGGAGGTGAACTCCTTGGGGAGGTGATTAGTGTCATCTTCCTCCCACAACCTGTGCTGGGCATTTTCATTACTATTTAATGGCAGGCTTTGTCTGTTGTGCTTTGCCCAAACCATCCTTGCACTGAGCTGCTTTTGACTCTTGAGGCCCTGAAAAGCTCTGTGCAAGGAGGAGAGTGCAGCCCACTGGGCTGGCTTTGTGCTTTGGAGGAACTCGAGACACACAGGAGCTGGTGACCTGGAAATCTGCCTCCCTGCTTTTCTCCACCCATCCAGGAGGACTCGTGAGCTGTGTGGTACAAGGAGGATATTGCGTCTTTGCACACAGCAATGGCTGGCACATCCCAGCACACCAGTTCAGCCTTTCTCCCCAGCCCCACTTGTGCTGTGGGGAGGAAAGCTGCTCCCTGAGCTGCTCTGGGTTTTGACACGGATCATGTGGTCAGATGGCTTGGGTGTAATTGCAGCTGCGTTGCTCTGGAGATGCTGTGCTGAGTTATATACAGGAGTTGTACCTGTCTGTTGCTGTAATTTGATCTGATTAAAATGAAAACCTCTTGAGTGAATGACCAGGAAACCTAGCCTAAAAGCCTTGATACCAACCACTCTGTGTGTTGTGGGTTTGTTTGCAGAGCATGCTCCATCAGACATCTGTTAGGGTGACACTTTCATGGACCCAGAATTGTCTGCAAGTCAGTCCTCCCCTGCCTGAGGCTCAAGTCTCAACCTCTTTCTTGCCTGTGAAGCATCTGAATTTGGGAAAGCAGAAACAGAAGTCTCTGCATAAGCTCAGTTTTGCTGCCTTTTGTGTTCCTCCTCCTTTTGCCTCAGCAGTTTTTTCCCCTGTACCCATAACTGTGCGGTACAGTCCCAGCATTGAAAGGCAGGCCAAAATTACATCCCCCTCCCCGTGGGGCTCCACGCTGGGCTGTGGTGGTGGAGATGCAACAAGAGCCATTAGTCACCATGTAATATCTGGCAGCTGGTTTGCTGGGAATGTGTGAAGGGGTGTACAGCATGGATGTACAGCTCTCCTGCAGCCTGGCCACGACCTGGCAGGATGGTTTGAGCATCCCCAAATGGAGCAGGGCCAGGTGTGTCTAGAGGCAGATGTGACAAGCTGATTGCACTGCCAGCACTTGGAGCATGGAAAATACATTTCCATGCATCTCTCTATATGGATAATTTGCATAAAACTGTATGGAAAATAATTGGCAAAACATGGCTGAAGTGAGGCTGTCGGATGGGCGATAGGCTCTGGCGGTCCAGCGGGGACCCTGGACAGTGCTGGTCCCTTTGAATACACCTTCCTCCTGCCACGGCTTTCTGCCTGTTCCAGAGGGAAGTGGAGCAGCATCCCTGAGTTGCAGGGCTACCAGCTGCCACCCCCATGCATATTGAGCTTTGTTGGGGTGGGGGGTAAGAAGGTTTCTGGTTTCTCAACCGTGTAATCGGGGCAGATCATGGTCCTTTAATCACCTCAATTTGTTAATATCCCAAGTAATTAATTTTCTTTTCCATCTCAGCTTATTTACCGTAGTAAGGAATGGGATTTCTCTGCCCCTCATTGGTTTGACTGCAGATGGGTGAAAGAAAGGGCCAAGATGAAAATGAGCAGACATGAAAAGGCTGTGGGATGGGGAAAGGGACAACTCTGGGCTGCGCCTCTCCTCACAGCATTACTGCATCCCTGCAAGCCTCAAGTTACCTTTTGGTGCAAGATCAGGTTTGGCATTTGGAATAAAAAAAAAAAATTAAAAATAATTAAATAGGGTCATAAATCTCTGATGTGAGCAGTTTGTGCTGGTTTAGGCTTGATGGGAGCTGAACTAGAGTGGTAGGAGAAGGGATCTGAAAGTGGTGATGGAGTGACTGGTCTCTATCTCAGCTGCTTGGAGATGCCCTTCAAGAAGGTTTTTCTTGTCATTAAGGACAACAACAACAACAAAAAAAAACATTCTAACTGATACTTCAGAACTGATATTGCAAGAGAGGGCTCTTCTCATTTTTAATATTAAATTAACAGCCTTTTGCCAAGGGCAATGGAGAGGAAAGTCTTCTGCCTGCCTGCTCCCAGGCAGGGCTTGAGGAGTCGGGGGAGGAAGTACGCTTCAGAGGGCTTGCTGTAGTTCTCACTAATTTCTCATGAATAATTTTTGAGCTGGGGAGCAAATTCCCCCCACCCCCACCCCATTTTCGCTCAAGAGGGTGTTTCGTGCATGAGCACGCGTTGCCATGGCCACACACCAGCCCTGCTCTCCCGCGGGATGCAGGCAAGGGAAAAGCACTGGGGGCTTGTAACCCCCAAAAAGGGGTCTGATGTCCTGCAAGGGTGTCTGCTGCTCCAAACCATCCTCCTCTGATCTCAGTGTGTCAGTCAGTGATCCTTAAAGCCTAAAGGGTTTTCGTGCTCCTGCACCTTGGATGGGGGCTGTGGCGGTTGGTTTGCTCATGTTGCCTGAAACTCTGCAGCTTTCTCAAGTGATGCAAAGCGTGGAAAGGGTTACAGATGCCTGCAGGGTTTTGCCCAGCTTTCTGAGCTGTGAGCAAGGCTGGAAGGCAGATATTATGGGAATATATTATGGGAATTGTATGCATGCCTGAGCTAGAGGGAGGCTCATGGCTTGGCATCCGCTTGTCACATGGTGCCTGTTTGGATGCCAGAGGAAGGATCCTGAGGTTGCCACCCAGAATAGATGCTTGTTCTTAAGCTAATTGCACCCTTTCAGTGATTCTCAAATAATAGAGTGCCAAACTTTCTCTGCTCTGAAAATTCCTGGAAAATGCCTGACACTTCATTATGCATTGGAGAGAACACCTCAAAAGAGCTAACTCACAAAATAAACAGCTGTTTGTAATGGTAAGATCATTAAAAAGGAGTGGTTTATGAGCAGCAAAGAAAATGTATGGCTTTATCAAGCTGCTTCGATGAGCTCAGTGGGTCTGACAGGCTTGTGGTTTCCCAAGTTACCCAGGGAAGTGCTTGTCAAACAAGAGTGGGCTCAGGTCCCCGAGGCAGGGGGTTTGGGCATCTTCTGATGTCCCAAACAATGTAGACCCAATTCCTCTGCCCACATGTATAAAACTAATGTTTAGGTCCAGTTTTTACAAGCACATTTCCTTGTCAGATGGGGAAAAACACTCAGATGCTGCTTTCCCAGCCCTGCCTGCTGTCAGGGAAGCACTTGTCTTTGTGGCTGCCCATCTCCTCCTGCAACCAGGCAGCAATGTCCTCCTCCTGTCACCTGGAAAATTCTGTTGTTGCCTTTGTATATACTCAGGCAAGAAAAAAACTCAAGCTGTCCTGCTCAGGACCAAGCCAAAGATCATTAACAGAAGCCCCTTGGTACCTTCTGATGGAGATGGTGTTGCTTAAACATTTTGTAGAACAAAACATGGGCTTGTCCACAAATGAGCATGAAAACCTGTCCTGAAATTAAAGCATAACTCTTAGCCAGGACTGTGATTGAATTGGATATAAAGGTGCAGTTGCGGGGCGGATACAGGCTCAGCTCAGAAGTGATCAGACTCGTGGCTAGCTCTCCCTTTGTTCATGCTGGGTTTTAAATAAAGCTGCTCCTGTGATAAGTGCGTTGCCTTGAAGTACAGCTTGTTAGGAGTAAAACTAGCAGCAAGGCTGGAAGGCAAAACCAAACTATCTCATCACTTATTATAGCTTAAAAACAATTGAAGCTGGCTTTTCCCCTCTGTTCTTTGAGGGGGTTTAATAAATGAGCTGTGAAAATATCTCTGGGGAGAGATGATTTTTTAATGTAGCTATCTCTTAAGCCTATGCTTGCCTTATCAACATTTCTAACAAAGTCTTAAAGTGGGGAAATGTCTAAATGGGTTAGACTCTTCAGCACTGTTAAGTCTCACTGGGATTTGAGTGTATGATACTGGGGTAATATGGCAGGCACCAGCCTTAACCTTCAAGCCCAGCAGCTACAAGCAGTGGTACCAGTCTGTGCACCATGGAGCACGTTAAGGGCAAGAGCTGCAGGCTGGGGATGTTGCAGTCAGCGCTACACTGAACCCTGGAAAATCTGGAGTCAGTGGATTACATTTTTAAATTTATTTCCTCTTGCATGGTTCTCTCTGCTAGAGTCATAGAATGGTCTGGGTTGGAAGGGACCCCAAGGATCACAGAGCTCCAACTCCCCTGCCACAGGCAGGGACACCAACCTCCAGGCCTGGAGCTACACAAGGTTGCCCAGGGCCCCATCCAACCTGGCCTTGAACACTGCCAGGGATGGAGCATCCGCTACTTCTCTGGGCAGCCTGTTCCAGCACCTCACCACTCTTTCTGTAAAAAACTTCCCCCTAAGATCTAATCTAAACCTTCCTTCCTTTAGTTTTAATCCATCCCCCTTGTCCTGTCATTAACTGCTCTTTTAAAAAGTTGAATCCCCTCCTGCTTATAAGCTCCCTTCAGGGACTGGCAGGCTGCAGTGAGGTCCCCCCCGCAGCCTTCTCTTCTCCAGGCTGACCCAGCCCANCCACAATCCCCAAGTCCTCAGCAGGGCTGCTCTCAAGAAGCTCTTCTCCCAGGCTGTATCTATGGCTGGGATTCTTCCGACCCAAGTGCAACACCTGACACTTGGCAGTGTTGAACCTCATTAGGTTCCCCTGGGCCCATCTTTCCAGCCTGGCAAGATCCCTCTTGATGGCTTCCTTTCCTTCTAGGGTGTCAACCACACCACTCAGCTTGGTGTCATCTGCAAACTTGCTGAGGGTGCACTCAATTCCATCATCATCTTTCTTGTATTGGGCGCCCCAGCTCTGGACACAGGACTCCAGCTGGGGCCTCCCCAGGGCAGAGCAGAGAGGGACATTCCCTCCCTGTCCCTGCTGCCACCCCTCTGCTGATGGAGCCCAGGATCCCATCGCCCTTCCCAGCTGCCAGAGCCACTGCTGGCTCATGGGAAGCTTCTCACCCACCATGACCCTCAGGTCCTTCTCAGCAGGGCTGCTCTCCAGGAGCTCTTCTCCCAGGCTGTATCTGTGTCTGGGATTCTTCCTGCCCAATTTGAAGAAAGTCAAGTTTCCTCTCTCTTTAAAATCAAAGTTAGTGTGTCGCTTTCCTTTGGATTCTGTTCCACTTAAAGCCACTCCACAGAACCCAAACTTGCATAGTTCCTTCAGTGTAAGAATAACGTTGCTTGGAAAAAGCAGTTTGTGCTAGAAAAAAAGAAGGGAAAGAGACTCTCTCAAAAGCCACTTGAAAAACATTTACAATTTTCCATATCACTTTAGCCAAGGTGGAACATGCTCTGCATTTCTACGTTACCTTCTGTCCCAGTGGAAGTCAAGGAAAGGAGCTTGGGAACATTTATTTGGGGTTTTTTTTGTTTGTTTGTTTGTTTTAAAAGCCCTGGAACCAGTCATGCCCAGAGCACAGTGCCTGGCTGAGTGCTGGTTCCTCCTGAGCCCTATTCAGGCAGCAGTGGAGGCAGCCTGCCCAGTGGGAGCATGGCCAGGGTGCCTGGGATGGGAAGCAGTTGGGATGCTCTGGCTGAGCGGTGCTGAGCACCAGCCACCCTGCTGCTCCTGCCAGAGGTGATCCTGGGTGCCAGTCCCATCGTTTCTCTTCTCCTCTGGTACTGTCAAGGAGAAAAAAACCAAATCTCAGTATTTTACTAGAAAAGTGCAAGCAGCCTTCAATTCAAAGTTTGGCATACAGAACTCAAAGAAGTGCTGATTCAGCTCTTAGTTCTCAAACCCTTCTCATTACCTCTTGTTTCTTGTTAGCTACAGTACTTTAATAGCTGTATGAAGATATTTTGCATTTACTATTTGCAAGCAACTCACAGAATCACAAGGTTGGAAAAGACCTTTAAGATCATCAAGTCCAACCAATCCCATCCTAAGCTAAACCATATCCCTAAGTACCTCATCTACCCTTTCTTTGAACACATCCAGGGAAGGTGACTCAGCCCCCTCCCTGGGCAGCCTGTGCCAGGCCCTGACAACTCTTTCAGTAAAAATTTTTTTTCTAATGCCTAATCTAAACCTGCCCTGGCACAGCTTCTTGCCATTTCCCCTTGTCCCATCTCCTGTCACCTGGCTGAAGACACCCTCACCCACCTATCCACATCCTCCCTTCAGGTAGTTGTAGGTGGTGAGAAGGTCTCCCCTCAGCCTCCTCTTCTCCAAGCTAAACAGCCCCAGCTCCCTCAGCTGCTCCTCAGAGGATTTGCCCTCCAGCCCCTTCCCCAGCCTGGTTGCCCTTCTCTGGACTCGCTCCAGGACCTCCATGTCCTTCTGATGGTGAGGAGCCCAGAACTGGACCCAGTACTCGAGGTGCAGCCTCCCCAGTGCCCAGTCCAGGGGCACTATTACTTCCCTAGACCTATGGCCACAGTGGTTTTGATACAAGCCAAGATGCCATTGGCCTTCTTGGCCACCTGGGCACACTGCTGGCTCATATTCAGCCTGCAGTCAACCAACACCCCCAGGTCCTTCTCTTCCTGACAACTTTCCAGCCAGTCTCCCCCAAGCCTGTAGCACTGCATGGGGTTTTTATGTCCCATGTACAGCACTCTACACTTAGCACTGTTAAAACTCATGTCCATGATGGAGAGCTTGTCTGGGTGAAATTTGAGATCAGGTGGAGTAATTGAATATTGAAGTTTTCCTTTGTTTTCTGTTTGTCTTTGAACTCTATTATTTCTCCCATGGAGTTTTCCCCTGCTTCTAGTCCTTGTCAGCGAGATATTTGTATTTGCATGGGTTTGTATGCTATGGGTTTTGTATCTTCCAGCCTGTGGGGATGTTGGACATGATAATGGTCCTTAGCTCAAGCATCTGTTGGCTTAACCTGATCTCCCCACTAAATACTGCTTGTTGTCTCAGGATTGATCGTGTACAGCTGGAGATCACAGAGCACAGGTCAGTCCAGCAGTTGGTTTATTATTTTTCTCTTACTACTTAGAATTTATCGCTTACACCTACCACTGTTCCTGTGCCCATCTGGACCTTCCCAGGGCACAAATCAGTTCCTTTTGCCTCCCCATTTTCACAGCTAGTGCCAGAAACGCTGCCAGCTTGGCGTAGGTGTCATGCCTGGTGCTGGTGATAGCAGATTTGCAGGGTTGCTCTGGAGCAGCGGCTCCTCTCTGGAGAAGCTCCACCATGGGGGGATGCTGTGCCCAGTGCCAGGTACAGCCTTGCTGCCCTTTGCAATCAGTTTGACTCTTTGAAAGAAATGCCAAGCCCAGCCTGGCCTTCAATATGTGTTCGTATCCCTTTTATTTAACTTCCTTATCCTGCCTCCTCTACTCAGTCCTGAAGTTTGAAAGCTGTTTTCATGCCAACTGCATTCTGCAGAAGCCAAATGCTTCTACCAATTAACTTATTACTGTTTTGGAGGGGGCTCAAAAGGCAGATGGAGTGACTGTGCTGGCAATATTAATGACCGTGTTGCAAGGGGTGAGAATTTTATGTAGAGTAATGTGAAAACGTGCTGGCAAACTTGTGAAGGCATTGCTGAGAAGTACTGGGTATGGTGTTTCCCTTCTAGTTCTGAGCTCAGGATAATAAATGACGTGTGATTTCACAGCATCTCTGCTATACCAGGCTATAAACACACTGTCTGTCATTAAGGGCTCTCAGGATTTCACAGCTGAGAACAGGCAGTAAGAGCAGGGCCACCAAAATGTTACGGACGTGTAGTAAGAGGCCCAGAGACCATTAATTTTTGCGTCAGCAACTGCTTCTGTTGAGAGATAAACTGCTTTAAAATGTTGGTGGGGTCTGGGGGAGGAAGAGGGATGGAAGGTGCCCAGCCTGCCCAGGTCATGCCAGGGGAATTTGCCTTGATTTTAATTACATAGCTAATAAAGTCTGTGTGTCCAAGTTTCCTGGCCAAATGTCTGTCCCATATGATGGAAGCACCCTGCTGAGGTATTGTCATGAAATCTGGAGGAACTGAATGTTAGCAGAGGAAAAGGGCTCCTCAGATGAGTGTGAAATGGGCAGATGGGTACAGGAGTTGCTGGCCCTGTGACCAGCTGGATGCCAGGCAACACAGGGAAGGGTTTTCCTTTGGAAAACTGACTGACAATGTGCATTTGTGATTGTGGTAATGATTCTCCCAAAAGGGCAAACCAAGACACACTTTATAGGCTGAGGAATAGTCCAGTAAAAGGGTTTTTTCGGGGTGGGGTGGGTTTTTTTGGCAGGTAAGCAATCACTGAAAATCAGATTTCTCAGACATGAGCTCAGTGATTCTGTAGTAATGTGACTTATTAAGGGCGTGTCAAGGAGAGCTAATGATCTCCTTGGTCTGATACCCTGCAGGTAATTAAGATCTAAGTGTGCACAGAGCAAGGAAAACCTGTTACACTGCATTTTTGCAGTAGTAAATCCAGTGCTACCCAGAGATGCAGACTTCCAGATATCCCAGGTGTTTGCATTTTTACATACGGATTTCAAGAATTGCTCTGTTTGTTGATCCCCGCCCTTTTCCCCAAACCGTTGTGTGCTGTAGTCTCATCTAAAGGAAGCTCAGGGATGAAATGTCAGACTCGCTGCCTCTTTGCTCCGTCACCACTGTTGAATCATAGAATCACAGGCATTGGAAGGGACCCCCAGAGCTCCTGGGGTCCAGCCCCCTGCCAAAGCAGCTCCCCAGCTCATATTGCACAGGGCAGCGTCCAGACGGGGCTGGAATCTCTCCAGAGATGGAGACTCCACACCCCCTGGGCAGCCTGTCCCAGGGCTCCCTCACCCTCACTGGGGAAAAGTTCTGCCCCAGGTTGCTGTGGAACTTCCTCTGCTCCGACTTGCAGCCATTGCCCCTTGTCCTGTCCCCACAGACACTGAGAAGGGGCTGGCCATTCCCCCTGCATCCCATCCTTCAGATATTGATAAACATTAATAAGGTCCCCCCTGAGTCGTCTTCTCTCCAGGCTGAACAGCCCCAGCTCACCCAGCCTTTCCTCACAGGGGAGATGCTCCAGGCCCTTCAGCATCTCCTCAGCCTCCTCTGGCCTCTCTCCAGGAGATCCCTGTCTGTTTGATCCCAGGGAGCCCAGCACTGGACACAACACTCCAGGTGGGGCCTGCCCAGGGCAGGGCAGAGCAGAGGGGGAGGATCCCCTCCTGTGACCTGCTGCCCACACTCCTCCTGATGCCCCCCAGGATCCCATTGTCTCTCTCAGCCCCAGGGCACACTGCTGGCTCATGGCCACCCTGACACCCACCAGGACCCCCAGGTCCTTCTCCCCAGAGCTCCTCTCCAGCAGGTCCCCCCAAGCCTGAAGCGCCTGGGGTTTGAAATTAAATGTCATAGGCATTTTTGCAGAATGTGGCCAAGCATCTTGGAAGAAGAGCAGAGCGGCTTAATTACCTACACTGACTCTTCTTGGAAGATTTACCTCTGGATTTGGGGTGATAGTCAGTGTCAGGATGTGGTCACGAAGATCCGTGCCCGCCTGCGGCGCAGGCTGCCTGCTGGAAGGGTGGTGGATGGAAGATATGGTGTCTGGCAGCTGCCCACATGTCGTGGGTACCGTAAGGTGATACGACAGGTTGAGGGGCCCTCGGCTGGGCTCTGGGGAAGAGCTGGTGTCTGTAAATACAGCTCACTTACGGGATGAATCCTCAGCAGGCGTGTTCCTGCCTTGTCAATGACACCTCTGTGTTTGATCCGGTTACAGACCCAGGGGGACAGATGGTGTCTGGGGACATGGGGCAGCTGGGGGCCTGTGGGCAGTGGGGCTGGGTAAGGGGTGTTGCCAAAAGCAGAAAAAAGGATCAGGGGAGACTGTAAAGGAGGAGCAGAGCTTGTGGATCCTGGGAAACACCCCCAGGAAACACCCCCGGGGGTGCAGCAGGCGGGTCCCCACAGAGCTTGGCATCTCTGCCAGGCACTGCCAGCCTGCACCATGTTGTGTTACCACAGGGAACGTGGGATTTCCAGCTTCTTGGGGTGGGCTGTCCCTCTGCGGGTGGGCAGGCACACAGCCCTGCTTTGTTCCCCAAGCCCTCTGAGGAGGCGCAGAAGGACTTGCCCTGTGATACCCATCGGCTCCTTGCAGCCCTTGGTGCTGTTTCTGCCCCCCTGTACTTGAGGGGAAAACCCTCCTTGTTCTTCCTGGCAGCTCTTGTCCCACCTCTTCTTCTGGACTCACAGCACCCCATACAAATTTTTGTGCTCCTCCTTCACCTTTTGAATACTGGAATTTCCAGTGGGGGCTGTTCAGCCCTTGGAATAATTGCCCCAGTTCAGTGCACCCCGAAGGGCTCTCAGGGATCAAAGCAGGTCTGAAGGAGCCCGTCTCTGCATCCAGTCTGGCCCTGCTGCCTGCAATGCTTCAGGATAGCTGCCTTGGAGCTGCTAGTTCCACTTGTCAACCCCAAAACCCAGGACTATTCACCATCCTGATGGGTGTGCTATGGAAATAACTGCATTTCTTGGAGGGAGGGCGAGTTCAGCTTAATAACATCAAGGGTAGTCTGTACTGATGCACTTGTTTTCTTTTCCCATCTGGTAAATAAAAAATATTAGAGAATTGTTCTGAAAGGAAAGCCCATGGAATAAGCAGTCTCTGTTTGCAAAACCAGGGCTCTCCCAGGTCCCTCTGTCACCACATTTGCCCAGGGATGGTTGACCCTTGTCCCCCAGGTTCACTTCTGCCTGCACTGCCCATGCCCAACCACTAAAGGGGACACTGGCTCTGGGCAATGGGCACAGCAGCTCTGGTTGATGCTGGGGACCACTCTGGACCCTGTGGAGGCTGACAGGAAGCTTTCCTGCCAGCTGAAGGACTTTTCAGGGCACTGGAAGAGAGACAGAGGGTAATGGAAGGGTTACTGGCTTTTTCCCGGGCTCTGCAGTGATCATAAGTGAGCAGGACCTCAGCAGAATGAGACAGAAATGCAAATACTCCATTTCATTGAGTTACCAAAGTGGCTTCCTGGTGTAGGAGCATCCGAAGCGCCTTTTAACGCTGTGGGTCAGGCCCTTTTGCTTCATTAACCTGTTCCTTCTGTGTCAAGGGAAAATGTGCAGTGCTGGGGCCAGGGCACATGTGTGTGACAACATGTGTCGTGTCCCTGCGTGCAGCTGAGCAGGATGGCTTGTCCTGCCTGGCACCACGGGCAGGAGAATGTAGACAGCTTGTGTGCTCTGTACCAACTAGGGGCTTTGCTGGCACAGTTGACTAAGCCACTGTTTAGTTTCAGTTTGAGGGTGGGAGGGATGCTGAGGGCTCTGGGAAGGCCCTTGGCAGGGGAAGGAGAGAGGCTGGGCAGCTCTCCGAGCTTGGGGACCCCATGGGACCCTTTTCCTCTCAGGACCTTGGTGTGACTAAATGCCAACTCAAGGTCTTGCTGATGTTTCCAGCTTTTAAACTGAATGAAAGCACAGAGGGAGGGGACTTTGCCCACGCGGCATGTCCCCTGCCGTATCTTGGGGTCTGCTCCAGCCACAGGGATTGACTGTGGCCAGCAGCATGTGTCTGGGAGGCTCAGCCAGTTCACAGCTATGGAACCCAGCTCCAGTCTCATCCTGGGCACTGCTGGGATGCTGGTTGAGACATGGCTTTTGCCTGTGTCACTGCATTTGCTGTCACAAAGGAGGAAATTGCCACTGGAATGAGTCTTGCCTGATGTTCCTCTCATCAGGGCTGAGAGCTGCAGGCTGCCTTGCAGAGGTGGCTCTGCCGTGCAAAGCATGGGGATCAGCACCAGCTCCTGTGTCCAGTGGCTCCTCGGGCGGTGGGAGGTCAGCACTGGGGTGCTCTGCCCAAAGCAACTCTGCCCTTCTTTTGGGCCAGAAGAATCCCAGACACAGATACAGCCTGGGAGAAGAGCTCCTGGAGAGCAGCCCTGCTGAGAAGGACCTGAGGGTCATGGTGGGTGAGAAGCTTTCCATGAGCCAGCAGTGTGCTCTGGCAGCTGGGAAGGGCAATGGGATCCTGGGCTCCATCAGCAGAGGGGTGGCAGCAGGGACAGGGAGGGGATTGTCCCTCTCTGCTCTGCCCTGGGGAGGCCCCAGCTGGAGTCCTGTGTCCAGAGCTGGGCCCCAGGACAAGAGAGATGTGGGGCTGTTGGAGAGGGGTCAGAGGAGCCACGGAGATGCTCAGAGGGCTGGAGCAGCTCCCCTATGGAGAGAGGCTGAGGGAGCTGGGCTGGGTCAGCCTGGAGAAGAGAAGGCTGTGGGGGGACCTCACTGCAGCCTGCCAGTCCCTGAAGGGAGCAGAGACACAGGAGGGGAATCAGCTTGTTAAAGGGCAGAGACTGGCAGGGCAAGGGGGGTGGGGGGGAGCTGGAGGAGGGGAGGGGG
>VZTU01014567.1:55488-105119 GCA_013400835.1 Zapornia atra | reverse complement strand
GGGTTTTGTCTGTTAAGCTGGGTCGTATGTCCCCCCACTCCCTTTTTCCTCCCCCCCGGAATTGCTTCGTATCGGGCTGGGGAGCAGCTGAAGGGGTAGCAGCATCCCAGGCTGTGGCTGGTTATTTACATTTCTTGAAGAGAGGCTCTCCTTGCTTGCCAAATGGCCTCTCCGTGCTGCTCCCCTGCCTGGCGACGTCCCGTCTGGGCCAAAGTCTGCATGGGGGCCAGGGAGGAGCGGTGTGGAGCAAGCCTGGGGATTTTCCACTCCTCGCTGCCCTGGTGTCATTTTTGCTCTTAGCCAAGGGATCTGTCTCTGCATCCGATGCCCTTTTTATAACTCTATTACAGAGACTCGTAACTCAGCCATGATGCAAACTCTGGGTTGCAGCACCCTTTCTATGGGAGCTTTTATTGTACAGATGGGATAATTTATCCTGCTTTTCACTCTTTTTTTTTTGTTTTTTTTTTAATCTGCATTCAGTCTATGGGATGATCTGGGGAGGGAAGCATCTGGAGCATGGTTGGAAAAGGGGGTTGTTTAGAGACAACTGTTTAGAGACCTCTGGAAAGGTCCTGCTGTGCCCCAACTCCAGCTAGAGCTCTGCCGGGTCAGTGACATGCTCTTGGCTACACCAGGGGGTCTCTGGGGTGGGTCCCCCTGCTCTTGGCATGATGCAGGTGGAGGCAGAGCTCATCGTGGTGTCCTGCCAGAGGGATTGGATGTTTGCTACGTATTTCTTGTGCATACAATTATATTGATTTTTTTAAAAGCAAGTAATTATTTTCGGTTTAGCCTGTGGGAACTGTCTGCTGCTTTTGAATTTGCTTGCTCTGAGGAGCTTTCCATCAGTCCCAGGTGACAGTGGGGTCCTGCTTCTTCCTTCCAAGTGGTCTCCCCAGGATTTGAGCACAAATAACCTTGCAAGGCAGATTTTTCTACTGGCAAAGCTACCCAGGGGTTGGGAAGGCAGTGACTGTGGGCCTGGACCTGGGTCACCAGAGCCTGCAAATTATTTCTGCTACTATTCACCTCCTCATCCCTTTGTACAAATATTTCTGGATTGGAAACGCTCCCTCTCTGCAGGAAGATGACAGAAATGGAGCTGTAAGCAGCTGGATGACGGCTGGGTTTGTGTTTGTTTTGCAGCTGAGGATCTGTCTGCATGTGCTGCTGCTCTGCTCGCCCCAGGGGACACAACTGAGGTCCTGACACTGCCCAGGCCTCCAAAATGGTCATGCAAAGACATCACCTCTACCACGCAGGAATAGCGTTTGCTCTCTACCTTCATCACCTCGTCAGCACCATTGAAGTCCCTCTGGATTGTAAGTTATGGTTTTATATGGTTTTATTTTTTTCTTTTTAATCCACATGTCACCCACAAAGTCACCTAGATCACTTTCTGATTTAGACAATCTCTCCCAAAAAGCTGAGTGAAGGACTTGAAGCCATTTGTCAGCCTGGAACAGAGTGTCTGAGCCAAGCTGGTGAGGAAATTGGGTCCTGGCGAGTCTGTAGCACATGGATGTCAGTGGAGCGTCTGGGGATTCCTGGTGTTCCTACACAGCACGGTCAGGCTGTGGGATGCTCCTTCATGGAGCTGGTTGCTCATCTGCTCGGGCAGATGCCACCATGATCCAACACCCTGAGGGCAGGGGGGATGCGGGCAGGTCCTGCAGAGCAACATGACTCTTCTCTCTCTGTTGGGACTTTTGAGTTAATTATGAGATGGGAATTACGTTTTAATCAGAAGAGCTGGGGGATACGTAGCAAGAAGGGTGGGGGGAAATGGGCTGATGTTTCTGCTGAGGGGGCATCTTCAAGGCCAGACTTGTTTGAATGCACTTGAGATGGGAGGTTGTACGGGAGGTGCTCAACTGCTGTTCTGGAAACCAGTTTCATAATTTCTTTGTGTCTCAGCTTTCTCCTGTGGCGACTGTTAGTAATAATCAGCCTGTCGCTGCAGGGAATCTCTTCCGACAGTGTGATGCACAGAAGTCCTCCAGTGAGCAGTGCATTAGTAGAAAAAGCAAAGCTTTTTGCTGGGGTCTGAATTCAGGCTGAAGTGCCAGGGTTGCTCTTGGTAGGAGAAATTTATACCCCGCGGGTTGTTGTGCTGTGGAGTCCTAAGTGCATTGGCCATGGTACCTCAGCTGACCCCTGATTCTGGGCAGCAAAATAGGATGGACAAATTTGAGGCGATGTCTTTTGGTTGAAATTTGGAAAGAACTGCAAAGAGAAGGTGCAAAAGCTCTGTTCTGCAGAGTTAGTTGTGTAACTTGAAAGCACCAAGGAGGAGATCCCAGTGCCATGCCTTGTCTGTGCAAGGCTCGAGTCTCAGTTCCTGCTCTGTTCCTGATGTTTGTAAATGAAAACGTCTTTTCCCCTGAAGTCACCTGTAACATGCACAGGATGCTCTTGTTCCCAGCAAGGGGAATTTTGTTCAATGCACACAGCTCAGTGGTTCCTTCAGGCCCGTCTCTTAACAGCTGTAGCATCTGGAAATAGAGGCAGAAGAAGGGGCAAGTGGGTTAGGGAAAGCTGAACGGGTCTGCAAACACTCCACCTTCTGTCATTTCTTCATTTCTTGTGCTTTGCATCAGGAAAGGAGCGATTTTGCTACTTAAACGTAATGTGGCCTTAGGAAAGCAAGAGTAATACTGACAGCTGGTGGAGGGAAACTCAAGGCAGCTTGCAGCACCTCACCATTTCTCCTCCTCTTCCTTCTCCTCCTCCCTGCACAGCACTGATACACTCGAGAGCATCATCCCTACCAGCGCTGGTGGGAAATGTTGCAACTAAGAGCATCCCTTTGTCATCCTTTCCTGAATAGGTCCCTGGCACAACAGATATTTGTAAAAAAGGTGTGTGGAGGCAGTTGTACACAGCAGTGCTGAGAGCAGGAGGGTGACAAGCATCTCCCAGCCCTGGGCGTGGGTCAGGGGTCCTGCTGATGCCTGTTGCAGCCATCTGCCCCTTCCCAGCCCTTCTGTGGCTCTTTTGGACATGTGGAGCATCCACTTCATTGTACTTCCATCCCAACCTTCAGTGCCATGAGCTGTATGTATGAGCTCTATCCCCCAGCTGTGAAAGTCCTCCCTGCTCCACAGAGATCAGCTCCCTTGTACAGGTGCCTGGTCCCTATGGCAGGAGGGGGCTGGCACCCTCCCCTCACTGGCCCCAGGGGTTGGGATGCTGGTGGGCACCCAGCTGCCCTTGCTGACATAGCTTGGGAGCTGTGATCTCCCCAGAGAGGTGTTTTGCTCCCCAGACCTTATGTTTTAACGGCAGAGGCAGCTCAGGAGAGGGCAGACACGTGGGCAAAGCCTCAGGATCCAGTCTTGGCAGAAGGAACAGCCCTTACCCACCACGTGTCGGGGCAGCTGCACTATTTGCTTTTTCTTTTAAGCTTGCCTAGGTGCTTTTTTCCTGCCCCAACCCTAACCCCTAACAAGTTTTCTGCATAAAATCTTGCCCACCCCTATCCTGGGGGCACTAGATAGATAGATAGATATATGTGTGTGTATATGTATGTGTATATATATACACATAGATTTGTGTGTCTGTATATACATATTATGTGCAGCTTCTCTGAGTTTGAGCATCATCTAAAAATCCAGCTAAGGGTTTATCAAGCATGTATTAGCTTCTGACTCAGGGGAATGAAACTGGGGGAGGGTCAGGGTAAGTCCAGCCATGGATAAGGGATGGGAACATTGCTAACTCCTCTGGGTAACATGCTGGACCACAGGGCCACCAATGCCCACAGATGAGTGATGTGAATACACCTATGCCCTCTTTTGTCCCCCAAAACCCTCATGGCAGAGGCAGCTGACAGCTAACAGGACCATCCAGCACCAGCCTTTCCCACATGGACAGTACATAGGTAGATTAGAACATGCTTGAATCATAAAATGATCTGTGTGTAGTATTTGCAAGCCCTACAATAAGTACTCATGTTTGTGTGTGTGATGTATATAGGTTTGTTCTTCAATTAACCTTTTTTCTTTTTTTTCACTATGCTTGCATTTTGGAAATAACAGCAAATATTCAGAGTGAATGTAAGTGTTGCCCTCACCTTCTGCATGTACGTGTCCATCTCCTTTGCATGACCAGAACAGGGCATGAGGGTCTGGACTGAGCAGGGAGTCGCACAGAGCAGGGGCTGGTGGTTGCTTGGCATATGGTGTAGCCAAGTCAGGACGAGCTGCTTCTCCTGCAGAGCCAGGCATGGCTGGGAGAGGCATGGGAAGTGCTGGAGCAGCTTGGAAGGAGTGCTTGGGCTCTGCTGCTTTCCCTGGAGCAGGTCGAGCAACCAGACAGTGTCTTTGCAATGCAAATACTGTTTCTGAAAAGGCTTGTTACTGCTAACGTGGCATCTCAGGGGAGAGGAGGCTCCTCTGCCTTGCACAGCTCAGATGCCTTTCGGTCCAATTCAGGTGACCTAGGGTAGCAGAGAGATGTAACTGTGAAATTTCTTAATGAGACCACAATACCAAAAAACAGGGGCTTCCTGATGCCAAAAGAGAGTCTGAACAGTGCCGGTGGTCTGAGGGATGATGAGTAGCATTTCCTCAGGCATTGAAGGGTTTTAAACCACAAATTGCACATCCAGCCTGGGGAAGAAGCTGAAATCCCATCAGGATCGGCTGCAGGATGGCAGAGAGGGGGCTAACACTCTTTGCACAACCCTCCTCATGCCTTTTTGTTTGCTTTGCAGTGCCTCAGCCCCCCACAATCACCAAGCAGTCCGTGAAGGACTACATCGTTGACCCAAGGGATAATATCTTCATTGAATGTGAAGCCAAAGGGAACCCCGTGCCCACGTAAGTGTATCTTCAGCCCTTGTCATGCTGAAGCTCTGCTGTTTGTTAGAGCTGGCACTGGAGGAGCTCCCCTCAGGTCAAGCTGTACCATTTACACCACTCAGTAACCCAACCATTGGCTTGTGCAGCGCAGGTAAGGATCTCACCAACTAAATATTGTCCATGGTTACAAAACCAGCCTCTGTGTTTGCAGTTTTTCCTGGACACGGAACGGGAAGTTCTTCAACGTGGCGAAGGACCCCAGAGTGTCCATGCGCCGGCGGTCAGGGACGCTGGTCATTGACTTCCACAGCGGGGGGCGGCCAGAGGACTATGAGGGCGAGTACCAGTGCTTCGCCCGCAATGACTACGGGACTGCTCTCTCCAGCAAAATCCACCTCCAGGTTTCTAGTGAGTAACGGCACAGAGACTGTTTGCATAGTGTGAGATTTTGTGTGGAGAGTACCCAGTGCTCGGACATCTCAGCCTGCTTCACCTGTTACCTGTGCTGGGGTGCACCCGACACTGGATACATCTCAGGACTGAGATAGAATCATAGAATGGCATGGGTTGGGAGGGACCCCAGGGATCATAGAGCACCAACCCCCCTGCCACAGGCAGGGCCACCAGCCTCCAGGCCTGGAGCTATACAAGGTTGCCCAGGGCCCCATCCAACCTGGCCTTGAACACGCCCAGGGATGGGGCACCCACCCCCTCTCTGGGCAGCCTGTTCCAGCCCCTCACCACTCTCTCCGGAAAAAACCTCCCCCTCATATCTAATCTAAACCTTCCCTCCTTTAGCTTTAATCCATCCCCCTTGTCCTGCCATTGTCTACCCTTCTAAAAAGTTGATTCCCCTCCTGTTTCTCTGCTCCCTTCAGGGACTGGCAGGCTGCAATGAGGTCCCCCCACAGCCTTCTCTTCTCCAGGCTGAACCAGCCCAGCTCCCTCAGCCTCTCTTTGCAGGGGAGGTGCTCCAGCCCTCTTAGCATCTTTGTGGTGTCCTCTGACCCCTCTCCAACAGTTCTACATCTTTCTTGTATGGAGAATCATACAATGTGTAACGTTGGAAGGCACCTTTAGAGGTCCTCTAGTCCAAGCCCCCTGTGGTAAGCAGGGAGATCTTTCTTTCACAGTAGGGGTGACAGAGCCCTGGGACAGGCTGTCCAGGGGGGTGGTAGAGTCTCCTTCTCTGGAGATATTCCAGACCAGTCTGGACACCAACCTGTGCGCCCTGTCCTAGGGAACCTGCTTTGGCAGGGTTGGACTCAATGATGTCTCGAGGTCCCTTCCAACCCCTACGATTCTGTGATCTTGGGCTCGCTCAGAGCCCCATAAAGCCTGACCTTGAATATCTCCAGGGATGGGGCCTTCACTACGTCTCTGAGCAAGCTGTTCCAGTGGTCTACTGCCCTCCTATTGGAACTGAGATACCCCTGATATCAGAACTGAGATGAAGGCATGGGACTTAAGGCTACAGCTAACAGGGAAATACTCAGTATGCGTTTAAAGGGATCTTGCAGCCGTAGAACTGAAGTCTGCATTGAGGCCACTCTGTTGAAACCAGGCCAGGTCCAGTGGGAAGAGATCTGCAGAGTTCCTGCCTTGCTCACATGCTGTCTTCTTATGGCAGAGTCTCCCCTGTGGCCCAAGGAGAAGGTGGATGTGATAGAGGTGGATGAAGGTGCTCCACTCAGTCTGCAGTGCAACCCGCCGCCTGGCCTGCCTTCTCCCGTCATCTTTTGGATGAGCAGCTGTGAGTTGGGACAATCCCCTTCCCACCCTGAACCCTCTGGGCAGCCTTTCTGTGGGTGGCCTGGGTTGGGGGTTTCTCCTTTGCACGGCCCACACGAGAAGATCTGCCTTGTCTGTTCCCCCCTGCAGCCATGGAGCCCATCCATCAGGACAAGCGTGTCTCCCAGGGCCAGAACGGTGACCTGTACTTCTCCAATGTCATGCTGCAGGATGCCCAAACTGACTACAGCTGCAATGCACGCTTCCACTTCACTCACACCATTCAGCAGAAAAACCCCTACACCCTCAAGGTGAAAACCAGTAAGTGTCACGGAGATCACCCAGGAGGGGTCTTCCCTGGCCTCTCTTGGGCAGGGTTCTTCTTCCAGACACCTTGTTCCTGCTCTTGACAGCACTGAGACCCACCAGAAAGAAGAGTGGCTTCCTTCATTTTGTTTAGGATAGTGCAGGAATCTGGATGAGGAACGAGAGTCAGACAGCTCATCTGGCAGGGAGGGGGGGGTTGGTTTACTTCCAGCATCTCAGAGCTCTGCACCTTTGTAGGTCAAGGGCTGTGGAGGTAGCCTAGTGCCAGTTTCAGAGTTACTGTGTCAGAAAGCACTTCAACACAGATGGGGTGATCACCCCATCTTTAGGGAACTGTATAATAGCAAGTGATCTTTCCCTCACTTGAAAAGTTGGAAGTAGCCTTGCTTTGCTCCAGGTTTGGGCTCAGAGGGAGCCCTGGCACTGCACGGGGGGCACTGCACATGTCAGCCTTGCACAGCTCAACATTTACCTACCAAGGAGGAGTTGCTGCTTAGCTCCATGGCTCTGGGATGTGCTCACAGAAGGGCTTGAGCCATGCATGTGTGCATGGGACATGCTTGGAACAGGCAGAGGTCTCAGCTTCACCTTGGTGAACAGCATTGTCTTGAGGGAAGACAGGCAGGATCATGAGCCTGGCTCTCTCCAGGCATGGGGGAAGTCTTTCCATGGGCAGGAGCAGCCTCTTCTGTAGAATCCAGACTGCTTGAAGGAAGATGGGCCCTGATGCTAACGCATTTCATGCCAGCTGGCTGGTGGGGACTCTGGCAGAGGGGATGTGAACTGAGCGCTGCAGGACATGAAGCCTTGGAGTTGGTGCAGGTCCTGCAGAGCATGGGGATTCTCATAGGGAGGGGACATGCAGAGCCCCAGCACAATCAGCAATCAACACAGAAACAGCATCTCTGGGTCCCAGTCATCAGACAGGAGCAGCCTCTTGTTCCCAGTAAGGTCAGACTGGGAGGAGGGAGTGGTGTGTGCTGGCAGACACAAGGGTGGGTTTTGCGGAGCAGGATCTTGTCTGAGACAAGCAGAGGTGCTCCTGAATCCCAGCCTCAGGAGCTCAAGCTGGTCTTGCACACAGCTTAAACAAGAAGTAACACACAGTGTTCGAACACCAGTGGCCTCAAAGCACCGGGGGAAGCGAGCAGCCCTGGCATGCTTTGCACTTTGATGTGACAGCTTCTCCTCTGTGCAAAGCGTGAGTAGACAGTCAGCAATATGAATACTATAAATGGGCTCTTTGCTTATGGTGGGGAGTGTGTGTAAGTAATTCATGCCCACTGTCATTCATCTGTTTACGGAGGTGGCCAAATGATGCCAACGTTAACCTGTTAGGGACAGACTGAGTCCTAAACTAGTGTGAGCTGGAGAGATTCTGGCAAACAAAGGTGGGGTCATTTCAGCTCCAAAGGCTTCAGCCTGACATATTTGCCAAGCTATAGAAAAACTGTGCAAGAAATCCTGCAAGGTGTCTGTGCAGACAGCTACAAACTCTTGCTACGCTTGGATGCTGCCACAGCTTTTTGCTCCCAGGCTTATGTAGAATTGGTTCCTGGTTAGACTGGACGCTCTCTTCAACTTTGCCTTTGGCAATGTCTGGTGTGTTATCAGATACAAATGCCACCCCATGGGCCCTCATAATTTAAGAACTGAGGCTCTAATTTCACATCTATTAAGATACAAAAAATAATTTATTCAGTGTTCAAAGGAGATGAGCTTGTGTTTGTCTCAAGCTGTTGAACCACCTCAGCCTTAAGCCATGAGCGTTGGCTGTCTTGGAAAAAAATAAATAGATAAAAGTTTGCCAGCTACTGAAAACCCTTGCATGGGATTGCCATGAGTGCAAGAAGAGACAATTGCAAAGGCTCAGGGAAGTGATAACACCATTGCCTCTCCCTGTGGAGCATTGCTCTGGTGTTATCAGGAGCTCTTGGACATCTGCTGGGCTGATGACTTGAGGTTCAGGGCAATAACTGTATGGTGGTCTTGCATCTCCTTTTGGGCAGACGATGCCCTCATGCGGCTGTACCACACCTTGGTGGAACCCAGCATGTTCCCAGGCACCAAAACAGTGTTTTGGGTGATGGTGGGAGGTGGGAAAGGCAGATCCTGCAGCAGCCAGGGGCAGGACAGGGCAGTCCCCACCTCATTGCAGAGCGCAGGTGGCAATTATCTGTCTTCAAGTCCAGGGGATGGCTGGTGCTGGTTGTCAATAAATGAGAGCAGCGTGTTGTTGAAGAGTTGGTGTTTTGTGTGTGACAATCTACTTTAGTTATCTTATAATTAAAAGGGATTTTACAGCAGATTATACCTTTAGAGCCTAATTATTATCATCATTATTTTTATTTGTTCATCTTCACCATGCCTTTCTGCATCATTGCACTGCTGCCTAGCTGTGTCCAATCTCTGCTTTATGCTGGGAAAAAGTAGCCAGAATATATTTGCCTTATAGGTAAGAAACTGAGAAATGTTTTCTTCTCCAAATTGAACCAATTATTTTTTTTCAAAGATACAAATGTCTCTATACCCAAAAGCAAAACCCTTCAAGGAACTGTTTATGATACAATTTTCATACATTTATTTGTCCTCCCATCTTGTAGGAGGAAAACAGTCTTTTTTTTTTTTTTTCCTCTCCTTTGCTGCTGTGTCATGTTGTTTGTCCTGAAAGGCAGCTGTGCCCAGAGTGCTTTTGTATCCTTGCTGTTTCCTGTCCGCATTGCTCTTGTGTTTTGGGAAATTATTTTGTTTCCTGTCCTCCCCCAGCACTGCCTATCCCCCCCCCGCACGCTGCGTGGCACTCGGTACGCTCACGGTCTTTTGTTTATTGCAGAGAAACCCCATAACGAAACGTCTTTACGAAATTACACTGACATGTACAGTGGTGAGTCAACGCTGGCTTCTGGAGACCTTCACCAGTTTAACCCCCTTCTGCCTAACCCCACTCATCTCCCGTGCTAACCGGGCAGCGAGCCACCGCGTTCGCAGCATTGCCTGTGCCCAGGCACCCCGTGTGTGCCCATGTCCCCCTTCATGGGTTAACTTTGAAAAAAAATGGGTGGGATAAACCAAGCCAAAATGGCAACAAAAAATCACCTCAGAGCTTTGACATCTTCAATTTCTTGAGTTTTAAGCTAATTAACTGGATACGAGGAGCTTTGGGTTAATCGGATCTGGCCCACGTGTGAAAGGCTGTGTGGCCAAGCAAGCCCAGCTTGCTTCCTCAATGAAGAGATTGTGATTTAAAGCTAAGACCCACCATCCCTCTTCTCTCTGTCTTCAGAAAGAACATCGATTGTATTTGTGGCTAAACATGGGCAGTGACTGGGAGAAAAAAGAAAAGGGGGGAAAAAAAAGGAGTCTTTGGTTTCCTCAAAAGCTGAGTGCTTTGTGTCTTTGTGGTGAGGTTGTACATGGGTTGGATGCTTCTGCGAGGCTCTTGCCCTTTGTCTGGGCAGGGAGATGACCTCTGGAGCCTGCCCATTCCAAACTTACAAGTTAGGCACTAAACAGCATGGCTCCCCAGGGCACAGCCAGTACACTGAGGATGGATTGTAAGTGTCACAGATGTGGTGGGATAATGTGGCCAGAGCTGGGCAGGGGCAGGGGTTTGGAAGGGAGGAGGGAGATGGGTCTGTTTGCCAGCAATGCTGACAGCATAGGCACTACTAGAGATTGAACACCTCAATAGAGACCACCACGGAGTCTGACTGCCCCAAGGCCAGGCACTGCTCTGGGCAGCATTTCCTGTCTGCCTCTCTTGCTGCTTACAGGGATCAGGGTTGTGTGGCAGTGCGATGGGGACAACCCCGGCCATACCCCGTGCTGGTCCCCAGCCATGCCCTGTGGTGAGACACTGCCCAGCCACTGTCTCCTCCTCTTCCACCCAGAGCCATGGGTTGGTTTGTGCCCTGCATGATCCTGAGCACATTTTCTTCTTTCACGGGGACTTTTGGGGATAAGGAGTGCAGAGAGCTCAGACTGTTGGATCGTGGTGAGAGAATGTGCCAGGTGAGGGCCCTGTCTCTGGTGAGAGCCCTCCCGTGCCAGAGGGCAGCCCAGGCATCCCTTCCCCGCCAAGCGATCCGAGGTCATGGCACCCCATCGGCAGCCAGGAATGGGAGGTCTCTGAGGATGCTGGACAGCTGGGGAAGGCTCAGCAGAGGAATCAGCCTTGAGGGAAGTGCTGGGAGCAGCAAATGGACTGGGCATGGTTCGAAAATATTTCTAGAAACAACTATGAAAGGAGATTGCCAGCAAAATCAGCTTCAACGTATAAATTGCACCACACCTCAAACAGAGGTGAGCTGGGGGAGATGCCTCCCTTGCAGGCACACAGGGCCAGTGACCAAAAGAAATCCAGTGACAAGCTATCCTGTAAATATATTTTTCACCTCAACAACATGAATGATGTTTGAATTTGAAGGGGATGCCTTCATGCTGGCAGAGCACCGCTTCCATGTGCACAGCCCTTGCCAGTTCAGGAGAGAAAGTCATCGTGGTGGTTGTTCAGGTCTTTATTTCCCAGGGCACATATTTGTTCAGGGAAAAGGGATGCTCAATAGTCACACAGGAAAATGAGATCTGCAGACCCTCATAGATTAATGCAGATTTCTGTTCATAGATGCAAAGGATAAACTGCCTGCTACTTGTGCTATCTGAGCTATTTGCATTTAACGTCCCCTGGAACATTTTATGGGTCTGGTGGATTCAAATTGCCCACTCAGGCCCCTGTGCAAATCTGAGCTCCAAGCCGGCAGTGTCTTAATAGTTAATGAACTGGTGAAAAAACTCTTACCCTCAGCCCTTTTTCTTCTTTCTAACCCCCTGCTTCTCCATGGAATGACCTGTCTGGCTGTACTGGCCGCTGGAACCAGCTGCAGCAAGGCAAGAAGCCTTAGGTATGGGGAGTGGGGAAGAAGGACATCAGCCTCCCAGGTAGTTTAGGCATTTGGGAGATCTGGGAATCTCAAGCTGTCTGCCTTGGGCTGCTGGTTCCTACGGCACGGGCTCAGTTCCAGAGGAAGCAGAGAAACTTGATAGGCTGGGCTTTGTGGGCTGATGGTGTGCAGCAAAGGAGCTGTGAGTCCCCATCCCTGCCAGTCTGTGATGGTTGTACCCCAGCTCATTCTGGGGACATGGGACCTTCTGGTGTGGACATGGGGCATGAGTGGGTCATGGGGCACTTGTCCCAAAGTGTACCTGAGGGCCAGGCTAATCCTGGAAGTTGTGACTGCATCCTTCTCCTCACATTTTATGGGTGCAGTGATTTTCCCACTGCAAAGTTTAATTGCCCAGGCAAACAGGCTGTAATTAGGAAGGAAAAATTATCTAAACAGGTTAACTGGATATTGTATCAGCAGAAGTTTCTCGCCTTCTTCAAAAATGGAAATGAAAGTCTGTTTTATTATATTTTTTTTTTTCTATTTTTCTTCTTTTTCCTTTGGGATGTTTTAAAGATGGCTAGCTGTGCAGGAGACGAACAGATGGGATGTGTATGTGCATATTCCTATCACCACCTTTCAGCAGAAACACAAGCTGATGTACAAGTTTTGAATGCCGTCAGGTCAGGACCGTGGGGAGGGGGCACTTGGCTGCTCCATGGTGAGAAGTGGCTGTTTCTGGGTTAACCAATTCACAGCTGACCAGGTCCAGTTTCATAGAGGCAGGAACAACAGCAGCAGCATATTGGAAGCAGAGTCTGTTTTGGAGCAGAAATAAATAGCCATGGGATTTATTTTTCCAGTTCTGTTCCATCCAAGGAGATGAGTGAGATGTTGCTATTTGTCTGACAGCTTCCAGCTGCAGCTGCTGCGAGTTCAGAGCGGGAGCAGTACCTCTGCCAGGGAGAATTTCTGGCTGCTCCCTATTATAAGTAGCAGAATATTTATTAGTAGTGCCATGCTAAGGCAAAAAGCTCATCAGCCATGCAATGTTGTTCTTACGTTTATTAAACAAGTGGATAGGATACTAATTTATCTCCCTTATTTTTAATGTTCATCATTAATATATGGCTCGTAAAATTTGGCTTGCACTGCTGCTTATCTCTTTTAGTGATGTCCTGGGCTCCTGAGTAAGTGGGTGTTGTGGTAGGAATGAAATGGTCAGCCTGTTCAATCAGGCTGTTGGTTAATAAAAGCCAATGTTGGTTTATAAAATGATATCCTGTTCTCCTAATCACACAAGGAGAGAGAAGTTCACAAGTCTGGCCAGAGGTTTGGGAGCTGTCGATAAATTCTGGCTTTAAATCCAGTTGCTGGCTCTGTCACCACCCCCCACCCCTGCAGAGCCCCAGCGTGGCCTGGCTGATTTTAACCAGGAACGAGAACCTCTCCAGAGCAGGCAAGCAGACAGCAGTGTGTGCCTGCCCAGAGAAGTGGCCCTTTAGGATAAGGTCAAGATTTCCCTAGCCTGGTAATCCATTTTAATCAAATAATTGACTAATCTGCTGACAAGTACGTGTGGGTGATTAACCTGTGGGAGCAGTGGGATGTGTTATGTGCGGCCGTGGGGTTGGTTGTGTTGGGTTTTTTTCTTGTGAGCCTGGTTCCAAACTTTCTTTAAGGCAGGGTGATGGGAACTCCATGGACAGCCCTGCTCTCCCTCCACTCCTCCTTCCCAGCCCCTTCCCCCAACCAGAGCTCAGGTGGATGCTTCCCAAAAGCCACACAGTGCTGGGTGCACTGGGATGTCTTCTTTTTGGGGTAACAAGAGAGGATTTGGTCTGCACCCCAAGATCCCACCCCTGCACCGGATGGGCTCTCCCCAGTATTTGTAGCAACCTGTGCCAACCCTGGCCATTCTGTCCCCTTTCCTAATCTCATAACCTCTGTTGCTGCTACTGCTGCTTTCAAGACCATCTCATCCTGTTTTGTCCTCACTGATCTAGATCTAGTTTAATCATTCCACTTATTAATGGAATTTTTTCCATTAATAACTAATTCCCTCCCCTCCCCAAAGAGACCTTTACTGTGTGTATTTGTAGAGAGCTGTCTTGTGTCTTCCCTTGGTTTTCTCCTGTTCAACTTTCCCGTCCAGTCCTGAAACGTGTCATTTTTGGCACTAAGTTGTTCCTTTCCAAAGGGCACTGTCCTTTCAGGCCCTGCAGCTCCCAGTAAGGATAGGAAATGTGCCTGGTGCTGCTAGAGCCCCAGACAGCACCAGGATTCTCTGTATTTTGGAGATCTCTGTGGCAAAGTACCTCAGTTGTCTGAGAAACCCCTTCCTGTGCCTGTTTGTTCCTTTTGTCTTTCATTACGTGTTCTGTCCATCAATATTTCCAAGTCTCATCTGATTTCAGCCCATTTCTTTGTGCTAGGGGTAGGGGTGGGCAGGAAAGGTGCTGCCCCAGAGGGAGGTGATGGTTCAGAGGCTTTCCTGATGCACCATCCCTGTGGCTCAGCTCCTTCTGCCCATCCTCTGCTGCTTCTTTACCCCCCTGCCTGCCAAGCATCCTCTCTTTTTTTTCTTAAAAAATTACCTTGAGTCCTTCTCTACTTTCCAGGTTCATTGCTGGGTGAGTTCACTGGGAATTTGCCAGCATCCCCCCAAAAGCACCGTGTATTTCTGGCTCTGTATGTGCCCTCCCTGCTGCTGCGGCAAAGTTTAAAAGCACTTTGTTTTGTTTGCTTTCTCTCCCCTGCTGATTTCAGCCCGAGGGATTACGGAAACAACTCCCAGCTTCATGTATCCCTATGGGACCTCGAGCAGTCAGATGGTGCTCAGAGGGGTGGACCTCTTGCTGGAGTGCATTGCTTCAGGAGTGTATGTACTATACTGCTTCCCAGCTGGGGGAGAGGGGGAGAGGGTGGTCCCCAGCTGTCCACACTGGACCAAGATTTGGAAATCCCTCTGGCAGGGAAAGGGATTGCTCCCTTCCTTCTAACTGCTATCTCATAACCTACTTGGATCAGAGAGCTGAGGTTTGCAGCACTGTTCAGAGAAGCTTGCTTCTCTGTTCAGATGCTTGCTCTCTGAGGATAATTCCCCACTTGTTTGTCCTTATAGCTATTTGCACATCCTCACCACACTGGGTAAACTGCAGGTGAGGACATTTGTGGTCCACGTGCCTGCAGAAGTCAGGCTGAGGGTCAGACTTTGGCAGCGCTCCAGGGATGTGCTGCCTGCACCCCTGCCAGAGCCACAGAATCACAGAATGACCAGGTTGGAAAAGACCTTTAAGATCACTGAGTCCAACCGTACCTGTTCTCTACTAAACCATATCTCTAAGTACCTCATTTACCCGTCTTTTAAACACATCCAGGGAAGATGACTCAGCCCCTCCCTGGGCAGCCTGTGCCAGGCCCTGACAACTCTTTCAGGGAAGAACTTTTCCCTCACATCTGCTCTGACCCTGCCCTGGGGCAGCTTGAGCCCATTGCCCCTTGTCCCATCACCTGTCACTTGTCACCAGCACTCTGCATCCCAAGCATGAGCGGTGAGATGGACCCCGCTCTCGGTCAGCTGGTAATGCTCAGGATTCTTGTTTTAGTGTCTGTGGGAGGAAGGTGGGTAGCCCAGAGGCTAGATTGGTCCTTCTTCCTGGGTGGGGGTGCTTTTTTAGGTGTCATTTTCTTGTCTTGCAAAAGCATTTATCTCCTCCTCTCTCCTTAGACCAGCACCAGACATCATGTGGTACAAGAAAGGGGGAGAGCTCCCAGCAGGCAAAACTAAGCTGGAAAACTTTAATAAGGCTCTTCGTATCTCTAATGTCTCTGAGGAAGATTCTGGGGAGTATTTCTGCTTGGCATCAAACAAGATGGGCAGCATTCGCCACACGATCTCGGTGAGAGTGAAGGGTACGTCATCTTTACCTTGCCATCTTCTTTACCTTCACAACCACAAGCTCACACCAGAGCTTCGCCGATACAAATGGTCGTAGTTTTGTGTGAAACAGGAAAATTGTGGCCAAAAACGGGGGGAAGAGGACTCTCCACTCATTGCACCCACCCGAGAGGACGGTGATTTCATGTCTTAGTTCAGTGGTGTGCAGGCAGGGAGGGGATTTTGGCTGAGGCAGTACTGCTGGGTTTATAACCGGTGTGTTGGTGTATTTTACAGCTGCTCCATACTGGTTGGATGAACCCCAAAACCTCATTCTGGCCCCTGGTGAGGATGGCAGACTGGTGTGTCGAGCCAACGGGAACCCCAAGCCTGCGATACAGTGGCTGGTGAATGGTGAGCCTATAGAAGGTGAGCAAGAAGAATCTGTACTTCCTTTACCAAAAAAACCCACAAGCCCAGGGATCTCGCATCTGACCCTGAGACCCAGAGCTGCTGTCAGGGTGCCAGGCACACCACTATGTTGTGTGCATGGGCTCTGGCATCGGAGCACAGAAACCACCTACTCATCAGGGACGATGCCAGTTGAACCATGTCTTTGTAGGACAGGGAGGTCATGTCTGGTTTTATCTGGGCTGAGATGGAAAGATGCGTAATGATGTTGAGAGTCTTGTGAATTTTCATTTCAAATTTCATTTTAAAGAGTGCTGTCTGTTTTCAAGCTTCTCCCCCCAACCCGAGCCGAGAGGTGGCTGGAGACACCATTGTATTTCGAGATACCCAGATCGGAAGCAGTGCCGTGTACCAATGCAATGCGTCCAACGAGCATGGCTACCTCCTTGCCAATGCCTTTGTCAGCGTCCTGGGTGAGTACTCATAGGAGATGAACCACCTGTACCCAAGTTTTCCCTGGGGAAGTTCTCTATGTCCTTCCCTCTTTGTTATTAGCCTTGCTGAGACCAATGTACCTTTGTAAATGACCTCTGCAACTGGGCTTTGGAGGAGAATTCCATTGCCAGGGACCTGCAAAGCCAGGCAAGGGTGAGAAAGTCCTGTTGGCGTGAAGATGTAAGCTGATTCATGGAGCGAGGCTAGAAAGAGGAGAGATAAGAGGGAATGAATGGAGAAACTGCTGACTCTTGAAAGTGCCAACCAGGAAGAGTGAACAAAAGAGAAGGGAAGGTGGATGAATAGGCTGGGAGTGGCAGCCCAGAAACTGGTTTCTTTCTCACCACCTGTGATTTTTGCTGCTTGCAGATGTACCTCCGCGGATACTGGCCCCCCGCAATCAGCTCATCAAGGTCATTCAAAACAACAGGACCAGGCTCGACTGCCCCTTCTTTGGCTCACCGATCCCCACCCTGAGATGGTAAGAGCTGCAGCACATCCCCAGCCAGAATAGAGGGGCGGGAAGGGGGAGGTTTCCTGCTCTTTCTTCCCTTACAACAGCACTTTGTGGTGTTGTGAGGTTTAAGAATGGCCAGGGGAACACTCTGGATGGAGGAAACTACAAGGCACATGAGAACGGGAGCTTGGAGATGAACATGGCTCGGAAGGAGGACCAGGGCATCTACACTTGTGTCGCTACCAACATCCTGGGTAAAGCGGAGGCCCAGGTTCGCCTGGAAGTCAAAGGTAAGGGCACAAAGGGGTCTAGGTCAAAACGATCTCTTGGATCTTTTGAAACCTGCAGCAGAAATGATTCACATTAAGGGGAGGGTTGGTTGTGCACTCCAGCAGACTGTCAGCAGGCAAGTAGACAGGCACTACGTAATTTGGAGATGGAATCCAGAAAGTGGTAGAGATTCCCTTTTAATGTTGAAAAAACCCAAATCTGGGGACAAATTGAAGGTGTAGAAGGGCTTGATGTAGATACAATCTGTGAGACACCACAAGCAATGCAAAAAGATCGTGCACATCAGGGTTAACTGAAGGTGATAAAACATCTTCTGTATCCAGTTCCCACCAGGCCTTTCCCTGTTCAGTGAAACCAATCGCTGACTCAGAAAAATGTACATTTTTTAAAGGGTCAGCATGAATTAATGGCTCGTTAAATTAATTTATTCGCAAGTGTACGTATCAGAGACAGTGCACAACAGCAACCTGGGCCAGCGCTTGACGTGGGTGCCTGTCCTTTCTAAGTGACACCGCTCCTCGTTGAGGTCCCGAGCTGAGACCCGGCGGTTTGGTGCTTAACGCTTTTCTTGTGAGTCTCTGCAGACCCAACCAGGATTGTGAGAGGACCAGAAGATCAGGTGGTGAAGAGGGGCTCTATGCCTCGCCTCCACTGCCGGATAAAGCACGACCCTACGCTGAAACTCACAGTCACCTGGCTGAAAGATGATGCACCCCTGTATATTGGAAACAGGTCTGTGTTTAATGGTTTCATGGGTCTTGTCTCCTAAGATTGCCAGACTTTTTAGAGAACATTTCAGGAGTCACCAGCATCTGGCTGTTCTTGATACTTTTGATGTCATTAGCTCCCTCCAACAGACGCTGCCTAGCAGTTAAAATTGATTTATTAGTAAGTCAAGACTTTGAATGTAGGTTTTATCTGCAGATATTTCAGGACATCTTGATGAAAGTGGGGGGGAGGGTTTAATAACTAGCTACTTCAAATTTAACATTTATCTGCTGTGAGCAGTAGAGTTGTAATTTCCTTTCCACAGCCTGGCATGCTCCTCATGAAGTGAGATCTGATTAGGTCTCACAAGCCAGTCAGTTTTCCTAAAAGTGTGATTATTCTAGATACATACCAGAGCACATCCACTGACTCCATAGGAAATGAGGCTTCCAAGAATAGCTCAACATATCCTTGGCCGATAAAATCTCCAGACCAGAGACATACTCCTGTTCTGTTTGAGCTTTTTAACTGTTCTCTGATGACACACAGAGGTTTCGATTGTGCTGCCTAATGTGCTCAGGAACAGTTGTGTGGTTATTGTTTTCATCCCTTCAAGGATGAAGAAAGAAGATGATGGTTTGACAATATTTGGCGTGGCTGAGAAGGATCAAGGGGATTACACCTGTGTAGCAAGCACAGAGCTGGACAAGGACTCAGCTAAAGCATACCTCACTGTGCTAGGTAAAGCTGTCCTCCCAATGTACTGACTCAGAGTTAAGTGCTTTGTTTTCAATACAACAACCTGGCTTCAAGGTTGGACGGAAAGGGTGATCTGTGATCACAGAATTGTCCTCAGCAGCAGAGATGCTCAGGGAGATGCTGGCAGAGCAGTTGTTCCATTGCTGCAGGACTCAGCAAGGACATGCTGCCTAATCTCAGGCTCAGATGGTGCTGCTGAATTTGAGTTAAAGAAAACTTGTGTTTGAGACTAAAAAAGGTGTACCTATGACACACACCTAAAAATAGCCAAATGTGGCTGTTGAAGCTCTGTGAGAGCAATCCCGAGCTTGCAAGTGAATTTAACTGAATGTCGGGGTGCTGAGCAACACAGGAAACCCAGGGGTGAGGGAGCTCCTCCGAGCCTTGCAGGACCCCATTCAGTATAGGGAGTAACAAATCTCAGCCCATCCCCACACCTATTTATGTATGCTGTGAGATCTACTCCCAGCACACAGATCCATCAGTCCCTGCTCTTGGCCACCTCAGATCTTGCTGATATGCTTCTACCTTCCAGCACCACTGGCATGGACCAGCAATGCCCTATGAAATCAGAGTGCATTATGAATCCTGTATCCCTAATAATTCAACTGGGCTTGATTTATTTCCCTTCCTTTTGCCCTAATAGCTAATTAACTCTATAGCAGGCTCATGTTTACCCTTTGCCATGTACTTGAAGTATGAATAGAGGTGTGCAGAACATGCCTGGAGGTCTCTACTGCCTGGATGTACCTACTCTGGTCCACAGGCAGGATAGGATCCTTCTGAAATCTGTAACTCTGTGTTTAACTTTATATTTGTGGTCCTCCTCAGGTGCTTCTTTGGCCACCCAAGCTTAATGACTAAACTAACACGGTTAACAACCAATGTCTTACCTTGCAGCCATCCCTGCTAACCGTTTGAGAGACTTACCAAAAGGTAATCATCACTAATTCACTGGGTTTATTTTATTTGGGGATTTGATTTTGTTTTGCCTTGCCAATAATGCCAACAGAAAATCAAGGTGCAGCAGCTGAAAAAGCTGGGAGCTGATGCTTCTGAGTCCTGTCCAAGTTGTCCTTGCAAACCCATCCAGATGGCTGCAGGTAGAAAGGTCCCATGACATGTTGTTTTGTGTTCCACGGTGCCAGTTCCTGAGCATGAGAATCACTTTACCCTGGAAATGGTGAGACCTGACGGGAAAGGGAGAAAAAATAAACTCCACATTGAATCCCTTGACCTTTACCTGGAAAGAAGCTGTTACTGAACTGGTTGTGTGGGACTGTGTGGGTTGTGACCAGATAAAGAAACCAGTATTGTGCCCAGAGTATTTCTAGCAGATTTTCTCTTGAGGCTTTGTGGTTTTTCTATCTGTTTGCATTTAGTTTTCAGACAGCTGCGTGTAGTTTATTGTTAGATCATATATCCCTATGGTAAGCCACTGTACTTCCACCACCAGATAACATCAGTTGTACAGGGAGCAGGTTAGGTTTCAAGGCCAGGCTCAATTAGCATTTAAAAAAATTGCACTGGTCCACCAAGAGCTGCAGGACACAAATCATGCCACAACACACATGTCCTTCCACGGGCCTGAGCTGGGATGGCCAGAAGTGATGGGAACTGGAACTCACAGCTCCTGGGACAATCCCAGCCTAATTTGTCTCGTTACTCGGCCAACAGAACGACCCGATCGACCCCGTGACTTGGAGCTGACAGACCTGGCTGAGAGAAGTGTGCGGCTGACGTGGATTCCTGGTGATGACAATAACAGCCCCATCACAGGTCAGCTACTGGAATCTCTGCCCCGTTTCTCTCCTGCACCATGGAGGGGAAACTTTCCTTGTCAGCCGAGCCATGAACCTCACCTCTCCATCTCTTCCCCAAGACTACATCGTCCAGTTTGAGGAGGACCGGTTCCAACCTGGCATGTGGCATAACCACTCCAGGTATCCTGGGAGCGTCAACTCAGCTGTCCTGAGCCTCTCTCCTTATGTCAACTACCAGTTTCGGGTGATTGCAGTGAACGATGTGGGCAGCAGCCTTCCCAGTCTGCCCTCTGAACGATATCAGACCAACGGAGCACGTGAGTACCATCCACCCCATCCCTCTTGCTGTGGTGACTTGACGTTGTTCATAGCATCTGGCCACCACTCTCCAGGTAGAGTCTTCCCTCATGGTGTATATACAGCTCCTACGAGAGAAACAGATGTACACAAATGAGGGAATGAGCTGGTTCATGCATTTCCTGGGTTGTAATTTTATATGTCACATCCTCAAGCCTATGAGTGAGATTCTGTGGAGCAGCAAAACTCAAATGGAAAGATTTATGCAAAGGTCACTCCTGCAGAATCTGTGATGGAAAGCCTGGTTTCACCTTACAGGGGAACTTTCTAAAGAAAGTCTTTCATCCTTTCTGACCACAGGAAGCTCAGAAACCTCTTGGAAAATTAGACTCAAGAGTAAACTGGCCACAAGCAAAAGGCATTTTGTTCCAAAATTGCTAATTCACTGACCACTGCTAGAGCTGGCCAGGAGCCCAGATCAATGCAGGAGTTAAGTGTGTTCCGGTCCACAACCAGGACAGGGGTGTTTGATTTGTGTGTCCAGTGCTTTGTACATTGTAGAATACTTGGGAAAACTCATCTGAGGAATATGCAAGAAGCTCAGTAGCTTTGTTGCATTTCTTAATTTAACCATTGCAGCGATGCTTCTGGGCACTGCAGAATACTCCTGCACTATCTACTGGCATCTAGTGTTGGCTTTTGACATTACTCTTCTTGTCTCAGATTTTGAAAGTGTGGGGCTCAGCTCCTCAGGTTGCTTTACAAATGGCTGTCTTTCAAAGATTTAGGACATTTTGGAAAAAGAAAAAAAAAGAAAAAAGTGAAGAAAAAAAAAAAACCCAACCCAAAACCTAAGCCTGAGGCTCCTAAATAAATGGCCTGGTTTTCAGGAGTGCTGAGAGTCTCGTGTTCCATTAACCTGAATGGGAAATTCTGGAAAAATCAGGCCATTCACTTCTGCCTTGGAAGTGCTTTTGGCTTGCATACTAAAGGGGTTTTAAACACTCAGATGATAATTTTTCAATATTATAAACCACCTTCCCTTCTCACCCTCCCCCCCAATGTAAATTTCAGGTCCTGAAATTAACCCAACAGGAGTTCAAGGTGCGGGGACCCAAAAAAACAACATGGAGATAACCTGGACGGTGAGTTCTTTCTTTGATGCTACACAGCCACCCAGCACCTCATCCTTACGGTCACAGATGCAAAGATACAGAGAAGTCAGCATCTATACATGTGGTACACCACCCAGGATACTTTAATGACTGTAAAGGAAATAAAAAGCAGAAGATGCATCTACAATAGAGGCTGTTGCTAGATTCCTAGAAGGAAGTTTGTGGTAAAAACCAGTAATTTGTAATGATGCAAGCCAAAGAAAAAGTGCTGGATCACAGGTACAGGTTAGGGAGGATGATCAGAGTTGAACGATTCCTTAAGCAACACATAGGACTTACCCACCAGCTCTTTTCTTCATGAACCAGCAGGTGTCATCCACAAGTAAGCCAGCAGCCAGGAGGATAGACATGGCCGTGGAGTATAAGGGTATGATTCTTGGTCCTGCCTTGGGTCTGGAGGGCAAGGACTGAGTATGTGTCTCTCTGGGAACAAAAATATTGACCTTCTTTGAGTTTCATTGATGGAGCAGGAAATAAAAACCAGTCACTGAAGAGGACTTTTTGGAGCTTCGTGGCAGAGAAATGCAGTCGCTCTTTCTCCATCTCACTTTCTTTTTCTATTTTGTTCCATTAAGCCTCTGAATGCAACTCAAGCTTATGGGCCCAACCTCAGGTACATCGTGAGATGGAGGCGAAGAGACCCCCGTGGGAGCTGGTACAATGAGACAGTGAAGACGCCGAGGCACGTTGTCTGGAACACACCCATCTACGTGCCCTATGAGATCAAAGTGCAGGCAGAGAATGACTTTGGTAGAGCACCGGAGCCTGACACCGTCATCGGCTACTCAGGGGAAGATTGTGAGTATTTCCTCAGCCAGAGACCGTAAGTGTTTCAGGAGGGTGAGATCCCACCCAAGGTCAGTAGGGTGGCACCTGTGCCCGGCACACATTCAGAGCGTCGCTTGATTTGGCACAAAAATTCAGTTCCAGGCATTGAAAGAAAGATGCTTGGCCATCAGACTCTGTTCTGGGCTCTGCCTGCAGCTGCCTGCATGATCCAAGTCACCCCCTTGCCTCCCCCTTGCCTGCTGTAAGACCCAGGTAGTGTTTTGGGTGAGGAAGGCAGTACAATTTCGCTTCCAATGGACTCTGGCTGTATTCCAGTAAACAGCATTACATTTTTTGCCCCTGCCATCAGTGGAGCACTGAGCTCCTCTGTAATGAGGGGTGGGACAAATGGCCAAAAGGGCCTTGGTTCATCCTCGGCTGAATTCTTGTGCCTCTCTGTTAAGACCCCAGCTTGGGCTCCTGTTTGCCACACACCACTGGCTCAGCTTATCTTTCTTTAAAACTCTCCAACTGGTCACGCAGAACTTGTTTAACTCTATTGCCACCTTCTTTCTGGGCTACTGGTATCACCTTCTCTGCCTGTAGCATCACTACAATTATCCTTATCCTGTCTGGATAACTTTTTTGCTGCCAACAGCTTTATTTTTCAAGAAATAGTTCTCAGTTCCTCTCACTGTAGCATCAGTGGGGGCTCCTGTCTGTGTGAATTTGGGATTACGGAGTAGTAAGGTAGATAAACCCGCTCATCATCCATGGGCTGGAAGTCAAGCAGGGCACAGCAGTTTCCAGAAAATCAGCACTCTTGGTTCTGGGATAGTATGGCACATCCTCTGACTGGGGATCTCCTCCCAAAGGAGACAGGGCACTGGGAAGGAAGATGGGCAGAGACGGTGGGAGTCAGGGTAAGAGCTGAGCATGGTAAACAAAGCTGAACCTAGCTGAGATGCTACTATTGAAAAGCTCCACAAGCGCCTGACTGTACCATCACCTCTGTGTTACCTGTCTGTGCACTACCAGGGTTCTTTCTCTAGTTTTAGTTGAAAACTTGAGTGATAATTTTGGGTTCTGTGAGGATCTAGACAAGCCTGCACACATGTGCTTCATACGGAGGTAAACCAACCCTTAATCCTTTCCCCCCGAACATGAATGTACCTGGAGGGGTGGGACAAGTTAAAAGAAACCCAACAAACCCAAAAGTAAACAAACAAAATAGTCCCTGTCCTCTGAATTGCTTTGCACATAACTGCAGCTCTCTGCATACGGGCAAGTGACTTGTAAAGAGGAGGTAAAACCCTCAACTGGATCAACAATGGGTTTGGGCCAAATTCAGATTAATGGACTTGGAAATAACAGAGGTAGTTTTGTAACTTTTGGGTCTAAGAGGTGGCCAGCCACATGCAGGGGGTGGGGGGGCTGGGTTTGATGGTCCCCATCACTGGGAGAGGGAGGTGAGAGCCCTTCCTCACTAATGGGATCTCTTGCAGCATTGTGTAGGAAGCCCTGCTGATTGCTGCATCACAGCTACTCTCGTGCTGGTGGGCTCAGTGATATATGGGGGGTGGGGAGGGAGGGTTGTCCCCCTCTTTCCTGTGGAAGCACCGCTAAAAAAACCTAGTAATTTTTTAAAGGAGGCATATTCCAGGGAGAAAGTGAGTGGGCCGAGGTAAGTGATGTTATTCTGTGTTATCTGCAGGGTTTGGAGTGCAGACCCTACAACAGGGCAGAAAGGAAGCTCAGAGTTGGCCTGTTGCTCCTGGTTTATGTTGCTGAGTTTGAAAATCCTCAGAAATTAAAATTGATTATCCCCGTGAAAATGCCGGGTGCCAGCAGATGGCAGGGCCGGCGCACGGTGCTGCTGCTCACCGTGTTTGCAGCAACCCCCCAGTGCTGCGATGGGGAAACCATGGCAAGGGTGAGGGGGGCAGGAGGGGAGTCCATCTGTCTGACCTGAGGGGTGCCTGATGTACACTCTGCTTTATCCCTGAACGCTCAGATCCCAAGGCTGCACCTACGGATGTTAGAATAAGGGTTTTAAACAGCACTGCCATTGCTCTGACCTGGACCCGAGTGCACCTGGACACCATCCAGGGACAGCTCAAGGAGTACAGAGTGAGCAAACCCAAATCTCTTCGTCACTGACTATTAATACAGCTAACCTTTTCACAAGCTGAGGTGGCCCCAGTTGTGGAGCTGCCTGCCATGGGGATGACAAAAAACTCTCCTCTGGCCATCAAGACCCTTGTGCCATGGCTGGATGCAGAGCGGAGGTGCTGAGCTCTGCTCTAGAGCAGCACCAGAAGCTTTGGTTTGCTCTTTGGATGGGGCTGGGGACATGTCACATTGCTCCCTCCAGGCTCAGGGCTGGGCTGGTGCTGCCCAGTGCCTGACTGTGGGATCTGGGGTGCTCTGGCAAAGCAAGTGGGGCTGATCTGCACTCAGGGAGGGACTCAGGGTGGTCCTGCCTGTGCAGTGAGGTCCCTCTTAGCTTTAGAGCCACCCTGATCCATGGATGCTGACACTGGGGGGGAATGACCTGACATAGGTACAAACAAGCTAGTTTTTGTGTCATCCCCAAAGTACCTACATCATCTTAATGAACACCAACCCCTGCATAGCCTAAACCCGGCGGTTTGCACTAACTGGCAACTAAAGACAGCATGGATCCTGTTAGTTCATTTACTACTAAGACAAAGCACCTGTGCTCATGTACAGAGGACAGGCCCTGCTCAAAACAAGCCCAAGTCTGGAAAGAGCACCTTCTATTAGAGATTAAGACATTCCCAGAATTGTGTGTCCTGCAAACAGTTGCACCTCTTAAAATCCAATAATCAGCTGGGCATGAGGCAAGCTCCCTGGGTTCTGCTTTCATTATCTCCCTGCCTCTGCTCTGTCATTCTCGTTTGTTTTCTCAATGAATCTTATTTCTGCATGAAATAAGATTTACAGTCGGGGCTTCAAATGGAAGACTTCCCAAGTTCGGACTTCCCTTTGTGCCTGGATGCATCCCACTTTTCCTCATACACCACTCTGGTACTAAGCTGGGTAGAGAGTCATTGAGTACCAGAAACAGCTCTTTGTAGTCTGAGCTTAGCTGGTTTTGCTCTGTGACCTTTGGAAAGCACTTAACCCCACGCCTCAGCCTCTTCCTTGGGTAACAGCACTGACCTGCCTTGCTGGGGGGACATGGAGCTTCATTAATTGCCCTAAAAGCTGCCGCTGAGAGCTGCTCTTTGGAAAGGCGACGTTTTGCTATTGCTTTGGTAATGAACAAACTATTGCACTTAAGTGGGAAAAGCTTCACTTGCCATGCATGTTTCTTGAAGGCCTATTTCTGGAGAGACAGTAGTTTGCTGAAGAACCTGTGGGTCTCCAAAAAACGGCAGTATGTGAGTTTTCCTGGAGACCGAAACCGGGGCATAGTGTCCCGGCTGTTTCCTTACAGCAACTACAAGCTTGAGATGGTTGTAACCAACGGGAGAGGAGATGGGCCACGCAGTGAAATTAAGGAATTCCCCACACCAGAAGGAGGTACGTTCCCAGGATGGGGCAAGGGGAGCTGTGTGGGTACCTGTACCTCAGGTACCTGCCAGGAGATGTTTGGGTGGTTCAGCTCTGCGGAGCAGACTGGGAGCCACACCGCTCTGTGGCAGAGCCACAATGCTGCTGCGGAGAGGCATGAGGGACAATTTTTAGCTGAGCCTGGGTAGCATCTTCTGGGCAGCATCACTGTCACACAAAACTGCTGTTTGCCTTTGCCACCACGGGGTAGGTGACATCTCCACAGCTACACCTGGAGCTGACTATCGGCACCATCTCATCAATCTAAAAACCCCTGTCAGGTACTTTAAGTGTCAGGTACTGTGTTTCAGCAAGTCATTCTGAGGCTGAGCAAGAGGAATGTTTGTGAAGCCTCTTCAGAGGCACAGCACCGTGCCCTCGATTTGCCACCTGCCCCGCAAACGTCACCGCACCTCCCCGTGCTGTGGGGTGGTGTGACGGGAGCAGATGTGTTCGTCCTGCTCCGCAAAAGGCAGCAAAATCTCTGTATGACCCAAGCGCTCTTGTTGGGAAAGGATGTCCCTAATGCCCCTGTCAGGCTTTTAAAGCCAGAGCACCTTGTTCTTCTGTTTAAGGAGCTCGTGTCAAGGATGAACTTGAGATTTTAATTTTCTTGCTGTCACAGGAGCTATTTATAGGCACGCCGATAACTTTTTGTTGGAGCTGCACTTCCATCAGCTGGCAACGAATCTTCCTGCAGCACAGCTGGGTTTAGTACAGTATTTTTAGAAAAATGCAAGAGGATAAAACATGCTGGAAGAAAATCCTGTTTCAACAAAAAATGCTATAGGGGTCTTCCTCTTCCTCCTCTTCCTGCTGTACAAGAACAGCGTGTCTCAGCCCTGTCTTTCCTCCTTAACGTGTTCTGGGATGCTGACACCATTTACTAAGGATTTTCAATTGACCAGCCACAATTAAGCTTGTTCCTGGAGGGCAGTTTCATAGTCAGGCGTGTTTTGGATGAGCTGTTTACCTCTGGGCTAGAGGCATGGAGCATTTGGGGTGGCCACATGCATACAGGAGTGGCATTAAGAGAGCCAGTGGGATCCTGGGGTGCATCAAGAGGAGTGTGGGCAGCAGGTCACAGGAGGGGATCCTCCCCCTCTGCTCTGCCCTGGTCAGGCCCCACCTGGAGTGTTGTGTCCAGTGCTGGGCTCCCTGGGATCAAACAGACAGGGATCTCCTGGAGAGAGTCCAGAGGAGCTATGGAGATGCTGAAGGGCCTGGAGCATCTCCCCTGTGAGGAAAGGCTGGGTGAGCTGGGGCTGTTCAGCCTGGAGAGAAGAAGACTCAGGGGGGACCTTATTAATGTCTATCAATATCTGAAGGATGGGATGCAGGGGGACGGGCCAGACCCTTCTCAGTGTCTGTGGGGGCAGGACAAGGGGCAATGGCTGCAAGTCAGAGCAGAGGAAGTTCCACAGCAACCTGGGGAAGAACTTTTCCCCAGTGAGGGTGAGGGAGCCCTGGGCCAGGCTGCCCAGGGGGTGTGGAGTCTCCTTCTCTGGAGAGATTCCAGCCCCGTCTGGACGCCGCCCTGTGCAATATGAGCTGGGGAGCTGCGTTGGCAGGGGGGTGGACCCCAGGAGCTCTGGGGGTCCCTTCTAACCCCTATGATTCTATGATTGATCGAAACAATTAGAGCAGATTATATTCTTGTCACACGTAAACAGTCCATTTGTTTTTCCTAAACTGCTAAGTGATTTTATTGACTCTGCATCGATGTTATGGAGGTTGAATGCTATCCTGCAAAACTTTTGTTTAAAAAAAACTCAACAAAACTCAGGCCAGAGAGCCAAGTTCTTTTCCCAGACAAGGCACTGCAATTATGCATAAACCGGGAGAATAATTTAATTTGAGAATGTATAATGCTTTGCTTCCTTTACTAGCTTTGAATAAGCAGCCATAAAAACAGCCATTCCTCAGGGTAAGGACCCCTGTATATGTGCAGCTGCTCCCTGTTACAGATCTCTAGGTGTTAATAACACAAAGATGCTTTGCAATAAGAGAAGCTGCTCTACTATTTTTTCATGATGCCAACAAACAAATAGATGAGATACAAATGTCAGGCTGAGTGGGGGCTGTAAAACAAGACTGGTAAAGTATGTGCCTATCACACAGCGGTGGGACTTGAACTGTGTCACAGCTCTGCTTCATGGCTGCAGTATCTTCTGTAGGCACCTCACTGAGCTATGTGCTGGAGGGCAGTGGTCCCCAGCTGGCACGGTGCTGCCAGGGCTGGGCTTGCATGCAGAGCTGCTCTAGTTTCTGCTCCCTGCACACTTGCTGCTGAAAACCCTGGGCTGGCGCATGGTTTCTGGCACAGGTTCTTGTTCAATCAGTTAGTGACCTTTAGTGTGTGTGTGTATGTTACCTGAGTATTTACGAGTGTCCTGAGTGTCTCAGTCAGCCTGCAATGTATACAATATTGTGAGGTATGTTACCTTGTATGTTTTTTTCTTCTCTCCCTTTCCTCCCTCATCCCATCCTCCTCCCAAGTGCCCAGCTCCCCCAGGTATTTAAGAATCCGACAGCCAAATCTGGAAAGCATCAATCTGGAGTGGGATCACCCAGAGCATCCCAACGGAGTCCTCACAGGATACAACCTTAGATATCAAGCCTGTACGTTCCACATATTATCTTCTTAGTGATAGTAATTAAGTCATTAAGTATATTCCTTGCTGCTAACTGCCTCCTCACCTAGCAGAGAAAGTCTCTGTAAGGACCTGGATGAGTCACACTCGTGTTAGAGAGGTGCTGAGCAGTTAACCAAGGAGGGGGCGGGCGCTCAGCAGTTCTCCAGACTTTTGATCATGGAAGGGCAATAAGTTTGATCTCTGATTTAGAAAGACCTTTGAGCACAGTCCAAGTAGTTTATGTGCTCACTCAAACACAAGTTTCTGGCTACACAAGAGATGCTGCCCACAGCGCACCATGCTCTGCAGCGCCCAGCATGATGCCCAGGGAGGCACAACCTCCTCTGCTACAGACCTTGGCACTTGTGCTGCACCCTTCTTTGGCCACCTATGTAACCCTGAAGGTCCCTGCTGGCATTTCCCCAGCCAGCAATTCACCAGCTCCCCAATGAAAACGTATTTACAGCAGCTATAGCTCTGAGCACACGCAACCCCACACCCACAGCCAGTTGGTCCTCAGGGGAGAGCTGATGAGCTAGATGGCACTGGATATTTCTGAAACAAGGCTGAAGCCACCACAACCTGCCTTTCCTCCCCAGTTAATGGATCCAAAACGGGCCGAACCCTGGTAGAGAACTTCTCTCCCAATCAGACAAGGTTCACCCTGCAGAGGACAGACCCCATCTCACGCTATCGCTTCTTCCTGCGGGCACGGACCCAGGTGGGAGAAGGAGAAGCCATAGTGGAGGAGTCACCAGCCTTGCTGAACGAAGGTATGTGCAGTAGCAACAGCATCTGGCTTTGCTGGGGGTCTAGGGAGGTGATGGAACGTGTCAGCCAAAAAGTGCAGGTCAGAGAATGGGGTGGTCCACAGAGCGACCAGTACAAGACAGTAACTGGTGCACAGCTGCTATATGCTGCAGGATAGAGAGAAGCATGACCATGGGAGATACTACTGGGGGGCTGTCCTATGTGCTGGGGAGCCATTCTGCAGACACCCCACCCCAGGCAATCAGCATTCCTCACACGCCCTGGAGCAGGAGGGTGTCTTGCTCTGCTCTGGCAGAAAGGGAAGCTCTGGTCTGCCCCTCTGCAGTCCCTCCAGGAGCTACATGAGGTGTAGAGGGGAGTGATTTTTTACGTGCCTCGAAGGGGGTGCAGCGGCTGCACCCCACAGGCAGCACAGCCCAGGCAGGCGTACGGTGCCACTTCCCCACACCCTGTAACCAGCAGCAGACCTGACCCTCCAAAGCCAAGCCCCAGCTACCAGATTCATAATGCGATAAAATGCCCCTTGTGGGACATTCATCATGCTAAGTGAGAGTTCAGGAGCCCTGAGGGAACTCAAGGAGACAAAAGCTGGCTCTTTCCCTTCTTTAGCCTTTGCTAAAAGACCTATGATTTGGTTAGCACTCTGATTTAATGGGGTTTTTGTCTCCTTCCCCCTATGTCCCCCTCCCCAACTAATGGCTTTGAGTAGGAAAAGTAATTCCCACTGATGACTGGGTGAAAATGAAATGCTTCCTGACACCTTTTAGGTGGGNATGCTATGGGGGAGGGGGGGTGGGGGGGTGGAAATCAGCCAAGTTACACCCTGGCAAATGTGAGAGGGAACACCATTGCTTTAAAAAGGAGCTTTGTTGAACACGCTATTAGAGCACAGGGATCGGATTGAAGTTTTCCATGCTGATTGTTCTCGTCCTTTCACATCCACTTGCTTTACTGGGTTTGTTTCTATACGCTGACGACAGTGACTGGTAGGAGAACACGGTTAAATAATAGCCATAACCAACTGCTGTTGTACTTTGCTTCACTGGTTTGTGTCAGGTACAGTGTAAGCCAGCACGACAAGGTAAGGTTCCCAGTCTGTGAGGTCAGGGATGTGGATGGGGGGTGGTACCCAGTGGTGCCCCTGCCAAAGGGCTGAGATGCTGTCGCTTAGCAAAAGGGCAAAGTATTGGCCATTAAACAGCAAGAAAAGTTAAAGAGTCAAATCCTGGCCTGAGGTGACAGAAATGCAGCCAAGTTTGACCTCACAACATAAGACCCTCAGGTACAACACAATCTAGGGGGGGTTTCCTAATGCCAGGCACGTGAGTATGATCACCCGCTTTGATATGGAGGCACCTGCTACAAATCTGTGCAAAAGATGAGTTTGGAATGAAAAAAATAAATAAGCAGGTTAAGAAAATGAGACCCATTAATACGTTTTAGAGGTGCTTTTCTGCTTGTCAGACTCATTCACCTGAGAAGTTTGCGGAAAATGCATCTCTCTGAGGTTCTGTGCCGAGGGCTCCCACCCACACACGGCAGGATGGGGGATGGATTTTGAATTACGCTAGGAAAAAACCCACTGAAGTGAAATTGAGAGTGTTAAAACCGGTCTTTGCTGGGATTAGATACAAGCACCTGCTTAAGCACTTAATCACCACCACCGGCACCTCTGCTGGGGAGCTGGTGCGTGTTTAGCCAGCCACCTCCACCTCGGAGGGGATGTCCCTGCTCTCTCTGCTCTGTGCGTGTGGCTCCAGTGCGCGGGGAGGGTGACTGGTTGTAGCTAACGCCTTTGTTCCCTCTCTGCCAAGTCTCCAGTAACGGTGTGCAAGTGGTCCTGAGTCTCTTGCCGGTGTGTTCTGGTTGTTTTATGCATTCCTGTGTTTTCTCTTCCCTTCTCTTCTATGCTCTCCTCGTACTCCCCTCTCTATCCCTGGCGCTGCCTCTGAAGCCACGCCAACCCCAGGTACCGTACCGGCTGGAGGAGGTAACAGGCATGGGGCAGGGCTTGCTCCACGCTAGCTGGCAATTAAGCATGCACTCCGTTAACCCTTTCAATGGGAAAGTGAAGTGTCACGAGTCTAAATTGGGCATATGAAAGAACGGCAGGTTAAACAGAGCCCCGCAGGCAGTGGGGGCTTGGGCAGCCTCTGCGGGGGGCTTGCAAAGATTAAAATATCATTGAGCGGGGCTTTATGGCATCTCAGATGCCTAATGATAGCCAAACCCATCAAACCCTGCAGCTGCCACAGGCTGTACAAGCAAAAATGAGAGTCAAGTTGCCCTATTAAGGAGGGTTTTAATCCCAGGTCTGCACAAAGCCCTCTCCCTTTCTCAGCACTGACTGCCCTGCCCTGCAAAATACAGACGAACATGTACCAGCGCCCCCACCCCCTGCCTCAGCCTGTGCTCTGCCCTACGGTGTTTAAGCTGTACTTTACACCAGGGCGCAGCAATGTTGGTGCTGGAGCAGCTGTCTCCTGGGGCCACGCAGATCTGTGTCGCAGCGTGCAGGCACCGCAAACCCACACACACACCTCCCCACAGTTCTTTCGAGGCTGCCAGGGCTCTTGCACAGCAGAATCCTTTCGTTTCCAGGTGCCCATTGAAAGGGTTAAGGACAATGTTTGCGCCGCAGCTCTGCATGTCTGCATGCGAGGCTATCGCTGGCTTTGCCCTCGATTGCGAATTTCTACAGCAGCAGTTGAAGCAGAGAGAAAACTTTTCTTGAGGCAGAGGTGGGGGGTGTGGGTGGATGCAACATCTCTACCTGCTTTGGAGGAACCCCAAACCCTCAGTTGCCCAGTGTCAACCTTGCAAGGTCCAAACTGCAAAGCACAAGTGTCTGGTTGCCCAAGGGAGGACACCCACCTCTTACAAACCCGCAGCCACGGCTTCCCAGTGTCAGTCCCCCCCAGCTTTAAGCCAGTACGTCAGCAGAGGGTACAGCCCTGGGACAACTGGGGGGGCTAGCGGCAGTGCTCAGAGTGCAGCCAGCCAGCGGGCACCCCAGCTTTTTGGCTGGAGCAGCAGCCCTCACTGGCCCTGCACCAAGGGCTCTGTAAGAGGTCATGCTTTGCCTTTGCTGGACACAGCCCCGGCGCTTCCCCAGGAGGAATGGCTTCCTAGGAAAGGCTCTACCAAGGGATACAAGTGCAAGACCCACTCTCTGCACCTGTAGGCTTTGCTTCCTTACCACAGAGATGTCTCTCCTCCTCCTCTTTTGTTGCAGTGGTGTCTTTCTTCACAATATTATTTGGTGGGTGGGGAGGGGCTTTTTCTTACTATATTTTCTCTTCCTAAAAAAAAGAAAAAGGAAAAGGGAGTAACAGATTGGTCTGTTGGGTAGTGGGAGACTGAAAATCTGCTGTAACCTTTTGGCTTAGATGACCTCGATCCCCTGGGCGCAGGAGGGTTGTTTTGCTGCTTGTGCTTGTCCTTTGGCCAGGGCTTAGCGTATCCCCAAGAATCTGGGTTTTCTTTGTGGAGCAGGATCACCCCCTCAAAGTTTTACTTTTCCACTTGCAGTGGATACTGCTGCACTTTGAAAATGCAACATGGTCCCTTTACCCTTCTGGTATCACATCAGCCATAATTTCTTACACCAGTGGAAGCTAGATGAATTAATTGCCATTAAAAGGATAATTCTACAAGAACAGAGCCCTCTTGTCCCTCACCACCCCGTTTTTACCTTCAGCTAGGAGAAATAGTAAAGTTCAAAGATACACCAGAGCTGAATTATAGAATCATAGAATGGTTATGATTGGAAAAGACTTTCAAGATCATTGAGTCCAACCTTGAATCCAGCCCTACTAGGTCCAACATCAGACCATGTCACCAAGTACAACATCTCTTCTTTTAAACACCTCCAGGGACAGTGACTCACCCATCTCCCTGGGCAGCCTGTGCCAATATCTGACAACCCTTTCAGTAAAGAAATGTTTCCTAATATCCAAGCTAAACTTCCTCTGACACAACTTCAGTCTCTTTCCCTTAGACATCTAAGAGTCAGTAATGGAGTAGTAGGTCTGTAAGTGCTACCTCAGCCGCGGCAGGCTTCAGCCAGAGAAATCAAGGCAGCGTAAGCCGGAGCAAGACCCAGCACACATCTTTGTCTTGCTCTTGAGCTGGATGTCATTTCTTGTTAGGACACAGAAGAGGCACGGGAGCTGTTGCACAATTCGAGTGGCGTTTGTCCCGAGAGGCTGTTTCTCTTCCTAACAAGTATGGAGTTGGAGTGAAATACTGCTTGACCTTTCTCAGAAGATTCAGCTTCGCTCAGTGACCTAGATTTCATTGGGGGGTTTTCTATGGGCTCATAGTGAAAGTTGTCTTAAATCGCAGTAAACCCCTCTTTGCCAGGGGCTGCTGGCACTCAGAAAAATTAAAAAGGTCTTTTCATCTTTTTGGTTTTTTTCTTTTTCTTTCTGGGGGTAACCTTACCCATACAGGCTCATAACTGGTTTGCGTGTGCATGAGAAACTGGACCAGCTTGATGAAATTTAAGTGAAGTGTAGGGACCTTCGCTTAGGAAAGGCTTTATTTTTCCTAAGCCAGACCTGGACAAGGGAAAAGGGGATACAAGAAAAGAGGAGCCATGGAAAGAGGGCTCTCATTTATGCTATGAAATGAGAAAAAAAAAATCAAAATCAGATCCCATACTTCCCGTGAGTATGGGAAAATGTCATCAGGGACTATAAAGAGTATTGGTCTTGGACTTTTCTCTGCTCCCTTGTCTCCATAATTGGGAACCAGAGGAGAAAGATCCTATTGTTCCTTTTAGAAATGGATAGCAGGAGCCACAGAGAACTGCTGCCCTCTCTTTTTTAGAGGCTGCTCAATTGCTCCTTTCTATTCTTGAATTTCATATTGCTATCACAGATTTGGAGCACTTTATAGTAAAGACTTTATAATTTCCTTCTGTTGCTAAAAACTGGGAGAGGGTAAGAAGAGGAAAAAAAAATCTCTGAAAATGTCTTTGGCTAATCATCAAAATTCATGAAAAATTAATCAAATTTCACCAAGCCTAATTATTTTGTAGGCACACCCAAGGGAAAGCTGTTACTACAGCCTAACAACACATTAAAAGCACCGTTAAATAATTAAAGAGCAGTATGGATGCATATTGTTTCCTGTATTTTGCAAAAAAGCATGCAACTACTCCTTGACCTGCTACACTGACCTGCAGGAATTAAGTCTCATCTTAAGAGGCTCCCTCCCTTTTTTTTATTCTTTATCTCCCCTTTGCTTTTATGATTCTTCATCTCATGGGTTTTTTTCAATCTGAGCCTCACCCACATCTTGTGCAGGGTTTGGGCTCCTTTTTATCAATCCCTTTGTGGTCACAGGAGCCAAGCTGCAGCAGAGAACAGCTGTCCTGCTGCAAGCATCTCACTCATTACTCAGCCTATTAATTGCTACAACCAGACCGCTGCATCTTCTGGCCATTATAGCAGTATCTCCTCCCCACCGTGCCCCTCGGTCTCCATTACCTGAACAGATAATGCATCTCACAGACAGAAAAAGCAATCTCTGCCTTGCAAAGATGGGGCCTATTAATGAGTTGAACGGGTGTTTAGATGTTTCCAGGAAGATGGGCTAGGTTATGGAGGGAACAAGGGACCGGGAATTGCTGGTGCTGGCTTTTACTCTGGCTTTCCTGGGTGTGCTGGGGCAATGCCAGGGCCATGTCTTTAGGCACACAGTTTTTCAGGGTGCTGCATCTGGAAAAGCAGCAGCCCCTTTTCTGTACCATCTCTGCTTGCAGAGAGGGGCGGGGGGGAGTTGTTTTCCCCATCACACAAAGGGATGCTCAGTCCTGTATCTAAACCTGAGGCGAATGTTGTCAGAGCCCTTGAATGAATCTCACATTGGGACCACAGAAAAAAGAAATTCAGCTGCTCTGCACAGCTCAGAAACGTTGCACCTGATGAAGTACTGCAGGTGCTTTTTTTTTAGGAGAGTGCATGTGATTGCTAGGCTGATGTGGTCTCTCAAAAATGAGCAGTTTGCTTGAGCAGTTCTGGAAATGCCAGCCTGGCTCTCCCTGTCTCTGCCCCGTCCCCTCTTTTACTGCTGGGAGCAGTGATCCGTCACACCTTAATTAGCTCCAAGGTGGAGGGCAAGGGGGCGGACCACAGTCCCCTACAGCCCTACACAGGCTGCTCCCTGCTGTTCCCCCATGGTGGGGTGCCCTTTCTTTGGGGGACGCCAGAGCGCTCTGATCTCTGTCACAACCTGCCTTCCTCCCCCCGCCCCAGCCCGGCTGAAATCAAGTCTCATTAGGGAATGGATTTCAAAGCCAAGAAAATGCCCCCTATCTTTTCTCCCCCAAACCTCCCAGCTGAGCTTTTCTCCCGCATACATTTCATATTCACACACAAATGAGGCTGGAGCTTTGAATCCCAGCACAGCTTCCAACTGACTCCACCACAGCCATGGGAGCCCTGGCCAGCCGCAGTGCCACCATCCCACCAGCCCCATCTTGCAGCACAGTGCTACCCACAGCTGCTCTTCCCGTCCTTCCCTCTCTGAACTGTTACTTTCCAGAGTCGCCCATTCACACATTTTTACCTGTTCCTAGTACTAGACCCCCCCAGTGTCAACACCCCCCCCTCGACCTCATGCAGGGACCCATTCGGGTGCAAGCCTGTGTTATCTTGATGCAATGTGATAGTCCTGCTCTCGAGGATTGCTTCCGCTACAGTGCTGGAGCGGCATGGACAGATCCTGCCTGGCATCACAGCTCAGCCTGATGCTGAACCACTTCGGTCCATGCAGCATCCAGGAGGGTCCTGGCACTGCAGCTTCACTTGCGTGCACATGTATCTGCTTGTAATACATAAAGATGATACCCTACACGAGGGATAGTGAAGCTTTGACTTAGCCCAGATAATCTCTTCCCATCTAGGGTCTGGAGGAGCATTGCAGCTGAATCTCTACTCCTGCTAAAGCTGTTACAGCAGTGCTGGGTGATGCAGACAGTCCACAAAGATGTTGTACACAACGCATAGCTGTGCAAGCTGGGGAGTGGGGGTTTAACTAGGTTTCCTACCAGCTCTTGCCTTTCAGCAAGTTACTTTGTGCCTCATAGAGGAAGCCAGCAATTCACAAGGGAAACCCTGAGAGTGTCTCCGGTGCTGTTTGAGCATGTACTTTGCAAGTGGATGAGGAGCAGTAGCTTAATCGGGTTAATGGTGACATTAACCTAGTGACACTAATCTCTTAACTGTCCAAACCCACCCCCATCCCCAGCCCTGCTATGACTCTGCGAAGATGGATGTTAATGCTTCACAACCTGAGAAGGGCATTTGTAACGTACAGCTGCAGGACACAGCAAAGCCCACCCCCGAGGACAAAGCCATGCCACCTCCCAGCCAGGCTGGGTCCCCTCCCTGTCACCACCCTTCCCCCCTCCCCCCCCAAGCCCCTCACCCGGCCGCAGGGCGGCACCGGGCAGGTGCTTTATTTCAGTGGCTGCTTTATTTCGGGGACTGCATTGCTGCATGGGGCTGGCTGCGATGCTGCATTGGTACCACCTCTCTGGGCACGTGCTGGGGTGGGCTGGTGTTTCCGTTTCTGCCTGTAACTGTGGTTTTATTGCAGCTGTGCACGGTAGGGAGCTGGGCTGAGCGACCTACTGCTCTTCTCTGCTTTCGGACCTCTGGAAAGGCCAAGGTTTTAGGGGTTGGCTCTCCTTGGGGAGGGACTCCGTGAAAAAGAAAGTCCTGGCTTGGTTCTGGGATGGTTTTAAAATACTTTCCTGGAGCTGTTCTTGTTTGTGGGTGATACTTCAAATAGCCGGTTCCATTTGGTGTAACTCCAACTTGGTGTAAGCATGGCAGGGTAACTCTCTGCTTGTTGAATGGGTAGTTGAAGCAGCTCTTCAGCCGCTTTTTCTGCTGGCAGGTTGTCAGGCCCAAGCCAACGCACTCCACTTTAGTGATGCTCAGGACTCTTCCCAGCACCCTGTGGGGTGTAATGCCAACAATTACAAATTGCTCAGTCTTTCTCCCTGGACAGCTTGGGGTGTGCCACCACCTTTGTCCTAATTTAAATGCAAATTGTGACGGGAGGTGGTGGCACAGTACCATGCATCGCTTCCTGATGAGCTAAAACCCATGTTAATCCAAACTGCTACATCACCAGACTGCAGCATTAGTGCTGAGATGAGCCATGAAGGAAACAGTTCAGAAGCTGCAGGCTGAATTGGCAGCTCAAAAATGCTGGAGGTGTAGTCCAGAGGCTGCTGAACGAATGTAATTGTGTTTTGCCTGGCCCACGACAAATGGGATTATTATATTTCCTTAAGAGATAAACCCTATTCCTTGTTTCTGGGAGCCCTGAGTGCTCTCAGTGCAGTTCTGCATGGGGGACGATGGGTGAGGACAGCTGGCACTGTGCGTCCCCAAACACCCCTCACTTCCCATGCCCTCCAGGCAATTGAAGCCCAGGGTGGCCAGGGGACTGGCAGCAGAGAAAGGCAAAAGAGAAGCAAGTCGTTCGGACCCGGGAAAGGACTCAAATGGTGACTGGTGGGTGGGCAGGAGCAGTGTGCCAGGGGGCTTGCTGCCCTCCCTCGCCCCCAGAGTCGCACCCTGTCCCTCAGCTATCCCCACGTGCAGATGGGGAAGGGAGGAGTGGTCCAGCCTCAGGTTTCCCAGTGCTGTCTGCTGCATCCCCCTTCCCCGCCGGTGACCCCGGCTCTGAGATGCTGTGCCGCTCTGCTTTCTCTCGCATGCCTGCATCTCCAGCCCTCGGGGTGGTGAGCACAAGCCCCGAGGAGCCATCGCCTCATCTAAAAAGCCAGTGTTTCCCTCTCCCAGCTGCAACTGGGTTGCCTCCAACTACAATCGGTCTAACAAGTACTACTACAGCCCCAACTACCACCACCACCGACACAACTACTACCACCACCACCGACACTACTACTACCACCACCACCGACACAACCACCACCACAACAGCCGACATCACTCTTCCTGCCACCACCATCGCGAGCACTCCAGAGGCTACAGAGCGGGCTCCGGCAGCCACCACAAAGCAGGAGTTGGGTACTGCGCTTTCCTTTTCCTCTAACCTCTCTAACCCTACTGGGACCTTCCCCGCATCTTGCTCAGAGCAAGGATTAATAACAGGCACAGGGAAAACTGCAGGCATCCCATGCTCTGGGAACGGCTTTGTGAGGAGCCAGAGGTGGCACAGTCTCGGGAGCTGAGGTGCTCAAGAGGCTCCCAGCAATTTAGGGGTCTCAGTCTCAGGGATAACGCAGCCCTCCCCAGCACATCATGACGCTGAACTAGCATCAGCGGTTGGGAAGGAGGTGAAAGACCCTACAAAAGCTCTCAGAGCCCTATCTCCTGTCTTATTGCCATTGAAAAGGGGTCCTGTTACTTTTATAGAAGATGTCGCTTCAAATTTAGCACATCAGCTGTTAGCTAAGAGACCTGTCATCATTTATATGGGTCTTTTAGTTTATGCTCCTGCTCTTTGCGATAGCCCACAGGAGAGCTGGGGAAGTGTTGGAGGTATAATTCATAGGTGCGTGCCAGGTATTTACTGGGTCAAACTAAACTTCTCGGCTAGAATGGGATGATCAAGCTCTGTGTTGGTGGAGGCACGTCCTCTGCCTGCGTGTTTTGCTGGTAGATACAAAGAGATGCGTCTCGCTGAGTGTTGCTTTTAAAGCCCTGCTATAATGGTTTCTACAGTTAATAATAACCTGAATATAACGATGCATAATTAAAAAATAAAGCAAACTAGTAGCAGAAGAGAATGCAATTAAAAGATTTCGGTTACATAGCTGGACAGGAGGCCAAGATGCAAGTGCACAAGCTACAGAAATCCTTGTTAGCTCTTCATAAAGAGGGAATGAATATAATAGCAATGAATATCACAATTGACACCCATTTAATCAAGGGCTTTGATTAAGGCACTTCAGACCCCTTTTTTTTATATTCTTGCACAAGACTAGCTCAGGGTGGCTAAAAACACCACCAAAAAAATGACACAGGGAGTATCGGCCTCCACCCGCTGCTCTGCAGTACAACAGGTTTGCAAAGGAGCAACACATTGCTGCTCCACGCTCGTTTCCTTATAAAAGATGCAAACCTGGACTGAGAAACATGAGTTTGTGTTGCCGCTTGTGGCACCTCACACCCCCCCAGCCAGAGAAGCCACGCTAAAGGGAACACACACAAGGAGCTCGGAGCAAAAGCAGCTTAAAAACTGGTGCAAGAAATACGGATGCAGCTTCATCACTTCAGATGAAGCAAGTTTGCTGCCACAACACGGTTACTATTAAGCAGCTGCAAGGGGAAACATCGCTAATTGAGAAATAGGCAATTAAGTAGCGAGCGCACAGTGCTACAGAGCAGGGAGAGGAGATGGCGGGGGCAAAGAGCTGGAGGAGGAACCGCACGTGTCCCGAGCCACCCTGGGGACACGCAGGAAGAGGCTGAGCCCTAATGTAGGCAGACAGGGAGGGTGTGTGGCAGCACAGGTTGTCTTTGCACCGGCAATTCTAGGTCACGACGCTGACCTCACAGCATCAGGTCCTCGCGGTTTCCTAAAAGTGGCAGGGCTGGCCTCGTCCCAGGGACAGTGGGTACTAACCCGTGATTTGTCGATCCAAAACCTGAGCTCCACCCTTAAGTAAATAATCATAACAAGGATCATAATCATAAAACCAAGGTGTGATTGATCTGATGTCACTTAAATGCCCGCTGAACTAATGGATTAGCTCTACTTCACTAGAAACGGAGTTCATCCACCCTCCAAAGCAACGTCGACAGTCCTTAACTTCAAAATCAGGAACGAGTGACTTCATTGCCCCACTGGCTGTCTGTAGACCCAGGAATATGACAATATTTTCCCTCCATCTTTCCTTCTCACTGTGGCAGTGAGTCCGTGTGCACTCATGCACGCATCTCCCCCATCCGTTTGGGCATGAGTTTAGTCAGGATATTTCCCTGCTGACAGAAATCCTCAGGGAAGTGCCACAGAAGTCTTCGGACTCCAAAGATAACTAATACACAAGGAGCTTCTGCTACCAAACCCTCCCAAAAATGTTTAAAGTTAACCATCTTGACAGGAACCAAACCATCCTTGGGCACACTTGTAGGCTAAGATCAAAGCATTAACTTCAGGACTGATTTGGTAAGGCTTTGCCAATACCAGATGCTAGATGAGGTCTCATTCATGTGTAATCTGAAATACTAACTCCTGTTCTAACCTGTCCACCAGCCACCAATGGATCATCCATATGGGACATAAAAGCTATGGCTAATAGTAACTGGGCAAACATCACCTGGAGCCACAATTACTCTGCAGGAACTGACTTTGTGGTTAAGTATATCACCAGTAAGCATCAGATCGCGTGGGGACTCTATAGGGTGGTGATGTCATTAGAGATCCTGCCAGCTCCCACAGTTGCAACCTGTTACTTGGTCATAATTACCAAGTATGGAACGATGCTCAGTGGCCTCGTGGAGGACGGGAGAGGAAAAGGCAGGTCACGGTCATGGCTGCTTAGAGCTAATCTTGGTGATTCACAAGTGAGTCCCTCTCCTTGCACCGACCATCACGAGGTGTTTACGGAACATAGACGAGCAAGGCTGTTCATTTGTGAACTGTCCATCAAGCTGGGCTGTATGGTAACAACATAAAAAGCCTTAAATACATGTGTGTGAGTATATATATGTGAAAGGGGACAAAACTTTGAGGGGAAACAATTGAAGCCTCCATAAATTGGAGAGCAGTTTTAAAGGCTTTTGAAGATGGGCTTCTTGAACCTGGAGTTGGCAGAATCATCTATGATCCCAAAGCTCCTGTCGTATGGGATATCGTTGTCTCTTAAAATTATAAGGCTACGTACTTAGTCTAGAAACTCAAAGCCAGTATTTCTGCATTTAGTACTTGTTGAGAAGGGTGTTGGCATGTTATTGGTTGGTTGGTTGGTTGGTTGGGGTTTTTTTTGATAGATAGTCAGTGATGACTACTGCTTATCTCTGACTTTATTTCCCAGCCATTTTGGCCCTCGCATCATCTGGCATGCTGGTCTTACATCAGCATTTAAAATAAACCAACTAGGGGTAAACATTAACAGCAAACCACTTTTGGTCCCTTACATCGTTTAAGAGATGACCTTGCTTTCTCCTTGAGACAATTTCTAGCGTGCAGCCAGTGCCTGGTCTCACTCCGTAGCCTGCAGGGATCTGTTAGGCAGCGCAGGCTGGGCTGGGCTCAGCCTTCCCCCTTCCAAACTGGTTTCCATAACTGAGGATACACATCAGCCTTCCAAGCCCTAAATGCCAAGGATCCCATATCCCAAACTATTGCCTCCAGTCCCGTTTTTTTCCCATCACCAGGATGCTCGAGGCGCAGGCGATGCCCTTCCAAAACCCACATGCTGAGTGTGGGCTTGGGACAGGATGCAGCAGCACTGCCTTGGGCAACTCACGTTGGAACCTGGGCGAGAGGGAGGAAAACTGGGAGGTTTCAGCCCTTCTAAGCAGCCATGGCTCTCCTCCCATTTTTGGTCATGGTTGAAGTGAGGAGTATGCTTTTTGGCCCCAAAGCCACATTTCTCCTTTACCAGAGCCAAACTGGGAGGTGTCCACCTACAGAGCCACAAGTCAAACTCCCACTTGCAGGCTTTCATAGGATCCAGTGCTTTAATGCTCAGCATCAAACTTGTCAGCAAATGATCCCCAGCACAGTGCAAAGAACAGGTCATCCTTGTAGGGAGCCCACCTTGAGCTGAAGGGCTCAACACCTCTCACCCCCAAAAGCGGCAAGCAGTCTTGCAGTGTATTTAACACAACTACCAGCTCATTCAAAGCTTCCTTAACCTTAACCGGTTAAACTGGTGCACAGGTAACATAAAAAGCACAAGAATTGGTTCCTTTACTGAGTCCTGTTGCACCTTCACCCAGCTGAGCGGGACCAGGCAGATTCCAGACCTTTTGCCCATAAATACCCAAATATCCAGACCTGAGGCTGGGCAGATAAAGGACCAGATAAAAGCAGGGAGACATCTGATTAGCTACTGGTACTCTTTCCAGTACAGCAAGCAGGGATGCAGCAAAACCCCCAGCGTATTCCTGCATCGCCGATATTCTTCTATTCTTGGCGAGTAATAATGACAAAGCCGTTAATAGCTCCTTGACCATCAAGCTGTATTATTTCTGCTCAGCAGCTAGGGATAGCATAATGCATTGCCTGCAGTGTCAACACGGTAATCTCTCTGAGCCTCCTGCGGCTGGGTTTGATGTGCGGTTTCTGTTTCTCAGGTAACAAGACAGAGAAATCTATCCCTGTTAAAGCTCAGACCCCTTCCTCTGTGCAGCTGGCGAATCTGACGCCGGGAATGATGTACAAGCTGTGGGTGTTCCCCATATGGTCTAGCCCCAGCGAACACTCGTACATAACCTTTACCACCAGCTCAGGTGAGATGGGCTTCAGCCCCGCCATGGGGTACGTTGCCAAGGCATGTCACATCCATCACCGCCGACGTCATTCGCGTGGTGGCGGGAAGTGGTTTGACTGTGACTGCATGGAACAACCCTCATCCACCCCTCCCAGCAGCCCCCCTTGCCACCCCCACCCCTCCCACACATCTCTGCCCTTATTAAAGCACCGCCCGGAGGTTGTTGCACAGAGGAGGAGGAGAAGGTGAGCCCCAGGAGGGGATGGGGATCCCTTTGCAATGAAAAGGCCTTTGGAAAACACGCTTGTGTTGTCATGAGGCTCTGCTTGAAGCCCCAGCCACTGCGTGTTTGCACTTCCACCTGTGCATTCCTACTCCTGGGCATGGTGGTTGCTTTGGTCCTAGAGACTGTGCGTGTGGCCAGTTACAGCAGAGGGGCAGGTGGGGAGATACCAGTGAGGAGCAGGACACAGTGTCTGCAGAAGACCTTGGTCAGTCACATGTGGTGTATCCCTAGGGCTTTCCATCCTCCAGGTATGTTTCCTCTGGCAACCTCACATTTAATTGCACGAGCAATTTTCCAGGCTTAGCACCTGAGTGGGTTTTACAGCTTCCTAATGATGGGCTTCCTGCACTGCCCACTGAATGCCAGAGAAACACCCTTACCAACTTCCAGAGGTGTTGAATTGGGCTTTATGCATTTATAAAACTTCCCCATTCACACTCGATGAGTTTCAGTAAATCAAACCGGCAATAACCAGATTTCTTTGTCTTCACCTGGGGGTTTTGTTGTAGGAATCTGTGCACAGCATCTGTGAGAGCACAGGCCTGAACACTTAGCTGAAAAAAACCAAGGAGCGAGCAACACTGGAGCAGCCCACACTGACAGATGTAGTAGATAGAGGCTGTGATTTTTCAAAGAACTAAAATTACTTTGCTCAGATCCAGCCGTGTAATGGAAAGCTCAGGCACTTCCCAGTCTCTTTGCTGAGAAGTGCGAAAGGAAAACGTGATTCACGGCAAGGGAGTGCTGCNGGGGGGGGGGGGGGGGGGAGTGGCTGCTCTCCCCAAACCCCCCATGCACATCTCTTGATGTCCAAAAATTTGGCAAGTCATAACGCCACCAAGTAATTCTCTGGCGCACTACGATGACCCAGGGACAGATGGCAACTGCTGGTATTTCTGCACGTCTAAAGATGTCCAACACCGAGAGACAACCAGAGAGTGTTGACCTCTGTCCTGCCTCTGCCAGCGCTGAGGTCTGATGTGCCTCCTGAAGGGCTCTATCACCCTGTCATGTGGTCAGATCCAGGGCACAGCAGTGCCTGGGCCACGCTTGGCTTTGCAGAGAGCCTCATTTTCCAGAAAGGTTTATTTTTCACCAGGTTTTTGTCCCCCATCATTCCGCTGCTGTACGTGCCGCGCGGCGCGGCTGCCTTGCCTCGGGAGTTTTCACAGCTTTGCTTTGGCAGGACTCGGCTCGCAGACATGCAAACTGTCTACAGCTTTCAAGTCCCTGGGCTCCCAGACTGTTCCTACATTGCAGAGGCTGATTCTGACCCCAGATGATCAAAGAGATGATTTTCCCACTCAGCCTCTTTCCAGAACAGCTCCTGCTGCAATGTTGCATCCCCAGTTTTGTCTCTGCTTCTGGACCCTCCCCAGGCTCAGAACTCGCCACCCCCCACTTTCCAGATACGGACCCGTCTCTTTTCTTTTCTCTCCTGCTTTTCACCCACTTTGGGACCTGGGCAGGGCAGGAGCAGCCTCCTGCACAACAGACACTGAGGGATAGCAATCATTAGGGAGAGGGGGTTTTAAAAAAAAAAAAATCAATATCCTTGGCTGATTGATGCTGACAGTCTGGGCATATCTATTTTCTGTAACTGAGGGGTCCCCACCAGTATTATCATTGAGAATAAAGGATGGGGCCACCCTCATCCCTGCAACAGTGACCTGAGCCCCGTCACTGTGGGATACAGGGAGCTGTTGCCATCCCTGCATGCATAAATGCTGCAGATCCATTTCTTTGCTGACTGAACACTGCTGACATGAGTGTTTGGCCCCCGCTGACAATCATATGTCATCAGGAATGGTTTTGATCAGAGGTAAAAAAAAAAAAGCACTGTTGGTTGGCCTTTTTTTTTTTTNNTTTTTTTGGTGGGCTTGGGGTTTTTTGAATGTTTTGCAAATAGCTACACTGAAGTTTTCTTCAGTTTGAGGGGAAATCAATGAGATGAAGTCAGCCTGCACTGTGGCTGCAGGACACAGCTCTCCAACTTCACTTCCGATTTACTGACAGCTCAATAACCCAACAGAGCTCCTCCCAGTAGTAAAGGACACTTTGAAACTACAGGCATAGCTTAATGCAAAGGTACTGTCTAAATTTAAAGAAACAATAAAAATAAATCCGCAGCCTATACAAAGATCAGGAAGAAGATCATGCCAGGCTGGAGCTAGGGAGGTTTGTATGTACCCAGCAGTCTGTTTTACAAAGACAGACAAAAATTGTGCTGGTCTTGTGTTGGTGGAACACAGTCAGCTTTGTTATTGGCACATAAACGATGACTGTTAGGTACCATGTTTTCTGGCACTAAGTTATAATTAATTTAAAAGAAAAAAAAATCAGTTGCTGCAGTTGCATTTCAAATCAATACCTGTTGGATTACACAGCTGCTTTCCACTGTTTCCCCTTGCCATTGGCCTTACATTAAAGCAAATCAAAACATCCTCTCTGACAGCCATGTACTTAATGTTCTCTTTCTGAACGCTGCAATGACAGTCACTCGTTTACTCTAACCACGAGATTGCCGTGACTATAATTTTGTCATCATGTGTTGCTTTTTTGGGAAGGATGGCAATTATACCTCTACCTTGGTGATAGTCAGTGCCATGATCCTACTGCAAGATCCCCTGGTGACTTAGTACCCAAAATCCCCCCCTGACCTGCAAAACTCAGCCCCCCAACCCACCTCTCTGGCTGCTCTGGCATTTTGTACTTTGCAGACCCTTATTTCTCCCTTAGCGCTGGTTTCAGCACAAATCCCATCCCATCAGGACTCCTAATACAATCTCTTTCCATTTCAAAGCTCTCTGGTAAAGCTTTCTTCCCCTTTCCTCCCCAAGCGCTCAACTAATTGAATCCCGTTCTCAGCTCCACACTCTTATAATCTCATTCTCTCCATTATAAAAAGTGCATCTTGGAGGGCTGCGTAGCTCAGGTTGTACCAAAGGTAAATACTAACTGTGGCAGCCCTGGAGGAAAAGCAGCAAAGGGGAGCAGAGGCACGATGAGACAAACTTCTTCCACCCAGTTTCCCCGGGAGCTTGGTTCAGAGTCCTATATAATTTCTTTAGCAAACAGCACTCTTTCTTGTCCTTCTCCTCTTTTATCTGAATTTCCTTCTTATGGTTTGCCTGCGATTGCCTACTGACAGCGGGGCTGAGATTTCATCCTAAGGAAAGTGCCTCCTGAGTTTGATTTTGATGGGATAAGCACACGCTTACAGCCCTGAAATGGTGTGGGTTAAGAAACTTTACCAATTCAACCCATTTTTAAAGCTGGCGTCCCTCTTACAAGAGCCTTTCACCCAGAATATGTTAAGGGAGAGCTATCGCTTTCTTTGTAAGGACCATCTTGGGTTGTGCCACAGGGGCATAGCGAAAGGATGTTCCTGCCCTTTTTGGCCAGCCCCCTACTAAATCCCAGTCCAGTCACACCCAGCTCAGATCTCCCACGCTCCTGGCAGGAATACCTATCTCTGTTTGCACTGCAGTCTGGTTAAATTTAGCCCCCCTGCTGCGCTGAAGGTTATTTTCTCCTCTGCTCTGTCTTGCTGAATACGAAGCGCATGTCAAGGAGAGCCAGAAAATGGCAGCTTGTTGCTATTTATAGGACATGGATTTGTCTGTCTGACCGTGTGCAGGAGCTGCAAACAAGAAGTCAGAGTACGTGAGGGAGGACACAGCAGTTAGGAGCCAGAGTGTTGTTTGGGGAGCAAAACACCTCCTCGATGGGATTAACCAGAGTAACATTCACCAGCCTTGTGAGGGTGCTGGGATCAGAGAAAAGACTTCCCAGTGCTGTCAGGCCGCCTCTCAGCTAGCCAGGACCCAGCTGGCATTCCTCAAAGAGCTTCTCCCACTGGTGCACTGGCTGAGTCTTGGTGGGCTCCAATCCTGGAGATCCCTCTGCGACCACCCAAAGGCAGCAGGACCCCAGCAGCAGTGGCAGCAGAGCCACTGCCCATCGGCTCTGCAGCCTGGGGAAGGCTGTCCTGCACAATTCGGGCTTCTCAAGGCCATTGATGAGCCCTCCGGGGCTCAGCAACCCTCTGGAGCCAAGCGACGCTGCTCAACCTCACTGCACACCAGTGAGTGGATCCACTTCGGCATGCTTCTTCCAGACCTTCTCTCTTCAGGGCAGGTTTTGGAAACAGTAAAATGAAAGATGAAATCTGTTATGCAGCTTCTTTTGCCATTATTTGCAATGCACTTTTCTCACTGGTCTCTGCTAGGTTTCACTTTAAGTTGTGACCCTTTGCTGTTTGTAGCTCCTGCTAAAATGCTGAGCTGACCTACCACCACCAAAGGAAAAAAATACCCAAAAAAACAGCTACAGATCCCTGTGCCAGTCTCAGATAACCCAGTCAACACACACATAGACAGACACAAATGCAGAGCTAAAGATAATCTCTAAACCAGCACCTGGAATCTTACTATTCATCTAATTCTCTCTGTGGTTATGTCCCTTATAGCTTTTTTCTTTTTTCCCCCTCTTAATTTTCCTGCCAGCTTATACCAAGAATCACGTGGACATCGCAACGCAGGGCTGGTTCATCGGGTTGATGTGTGCCATAGCTCTCCTGGTCCTTATTCTGTTGATCGTCTGCTTCATTAAGAGGAGCAGAGGCGGGAAATATCCAGGTAAGGGTGTTGCATGGCAATCGCTTGTGCTCATGGATTAAACATCGCCGGGCTTCTGGGGGCTAATCAAATTATATTGCTCTCAGAGAGACAGTTGTGATTACGAAGGCTTTTCTTTCTCTGGAGCGGGAGCACTATTATTAGTGGGAAGCATTTTGGTTAATTAAAGGTCAGGGGAGGGCTCTGTGCTGCACAGGCTTTAGTCTGCAGAGCTGGACACTCCTGCTACATGTGACCCAACCTCCACTCCGCAAGTTTTCTTGTCCCATCTAGAAAAAGATCTTTTTACCCAAAAATCTCATTAAATTTTTTCCAAAGCAAACCCTTAGGAAAATTCACCAATTAATACATCCTCTCTCACTAGCTGGAGCACCCGTGCCCTGGTGCCACCACAGCAGTGTCCTTTGCAAGCCCTCTGCATGTCCTCCCAGGTGTGGGTTTTTTAGAGTCAATGAAAAGCTGTGCTTCACCCCCGCTGGGATTTCACAGAGACAGCCTCAGCCAGCTACTCATACTTACTACCTCATAAAGCTTTTATCCTCTGTATTGCATTTTAACGGGAATGTTGGGGATGTGCTTGTTTATAGTGCGGGACAATAAAGATGAGCATCTAAACCCCGAAGACAAGAACGTAGAAGATGGGTCGTTTGACTACAGGTATGCTTCCATTGGCATGTGTACCCACGCAACCACATCTGCCCATCAGCCCCACTCCCAGCCATCACCGACCTCACTGTGCTACCCCTCCACATAACTGCAGCACCACAGTGCCACACAGCCTCTTAAAATTATTTCTCCCACCTTCCTCCTCCTGCCTCCTTCCCTCTGCAAGACCCCTACCAAAGGAAACATTTCCCACCTTAAGCCCCCGGAAGAGTCACCAGGCTGCGAGGATGCTGCTGAGGTCTCTCTCCTCCTTTCCCATCTCAGCCTGGGAGGATCAGTCCAGGCAGAGAGCTGGGACTCTGGCGTAAGCCACCCACGACGCAGCTCTTGCCCAGAGTGGATCGACCTTAATGACACTCCCAACACATACAAAATCCCCAGATTTAAACTCTGAAGCAGCCTGAGGCTATTTCAGGTATATCACCCTGTAGCTCAGCCTCTCTCCTACCCATAAGAGAGCATCCAGGGGGGAAATCATGGAACCACAGAATGGTTTAGGTTGGAAAAGCCCTTTAAGATCATCCAGTCCACCCGTTAATCCAGCACTCCCAAGCCCACCACCCAACCATGTCCCTAAGCATCACATCAACACAGCTTTTAAATCCCTCTGAGGATGGTGGCTCCCCTACCGCCCTGGGCAGCCTGGTCCCCTGACTGACACCACTTTGGGTGAAGACGTTTTTCCTGATACCCAACCTAAACCTGCCCTGGTGTAACTTGAGACAGTTTCCTCTTGTACTATCACTTGTTACTTGGGAGAAGAGACTGACCCCCACCTTACTACTCCCTCCCTTCCAGGAAGGTGAAGAGACCATCAGGTCTCCCCCCAGCCTCCTTCTCTTCAGGCTAAGCCCCCCAGATCCCTCAG
>VZTU01014567.1:35136-55480 GCA_013400835.1 Zapornia atra | reverse complement strand
ATCACTGTATTGATAAACATTCTTTAGCTTAGACCTGTGCTCCAGACCCTTTAACAGCTTCACTGCCCAAATTCCCAAAGTTGTGTTTGGGTCAGCCCTGAATGCATGCAAGTGTAGCGTTTTGGGAGTCTGCCTACATCCCAGTTGAGGATTTTCCATAAGGTACCCGGGCAAACCCTATAGAAACACCTTTAGCACTTCTGCTAAAACCACTCTGATCCCCCTGCAACTCCACTCAGCTGCTTTCACACAAAGCAGCATCCTTCAGAGAGCAGAGGAGCCTGTTTTTACCCCTGGAAAACTCCCAGGATATTTCAGAAAGGGGCAAGCACTCTCCCCAGCCTGCTAGGGTGCAGGGCAGCACTCCTAGCTCTGCTGCTGTTCGTGGCTGCCCCCAGGGAGCAGAAGCAGGTAATGATGTCGGGTCTCATTGATTGCCCACACTTGACAGATGACGGGGATGTATTACAGCACACCCAGCTTGCCCTTTGAGCACCTACAGTGGGCTTCACCTTTCTTTAAAGAATTAAAACACCCCTATCCAGCTGAGCTGGATCCAAAACCCAGGAATTTTTCTCCTGACTTCAAAACGGGGGTTAATTAAGCCCCATGTCATTACTGATACTCCTAGCAAGGATAGGAAGAGTGTATTCACCATTCAGTGAGGGATGTAACATGATGTATGCTGCCAAAGACGTCAGGGGAAGCGGGATGAATACACCTGCCCGCACACACATCGTAAACAGAAGTAGAACAACTGCAGCCTGCAACACAATCACATTTGTATCGTTAGCAACACAGTAACTCCATTTCAGTAGCAGTTCTTTTTCTCCAAAAAAAGCCCACAGCTTCCCAGGCTGCCCCTGAATGATGCAGGATACTGACACACCCCAGCAAGACCCAGAATAAGCAGCACGTTGTAGAAAAGGGTCAAGATGCTTTACTGCCCTACACAACAGTTGTGGGCAAAACCTCCCTCACCTCCCTGCAAGATTTGGTTGTCACTTCTAGGAGAGTCAAGTCACACGAGGGCAGTTACATTAAAGCCACAAACAAGTCGCAGTCTGGGGGTGGCCCCTTCAGATTCCTGCTCCAGACATGCAGAACAGCAGCGAAGATGCTAGCTCAGCCTTGTCCTTCTGCAGGCTCTGCAAAAGCATCTCTTCCCAGGCAAGACTTTATGAGTGCAGGCAGCGCCCCGTGTGCAGAGCCCAGTCATAACCATGACTGGACACTACACAGCTATACTGTGACCAAAACACGTCCCCTTAATGCTCCGAGTCACAACAGGGGTCCTCTTGGTGCCCAGATTTGTAGGATGGTGTGAATACTATGTAGCATGCCTGAAACATCTCATCACCCTGGAGCTGCTCACACACAACCCCACGGGCTCAGCTCCATCACCTGGATATCAGACAAGGTCTCCACAGCCGAGCTTCTGGCAGTACGCACTGATTTCAGGGATCCACTTCTCAAGAGTCCATTGAGGTATCTGCAGTCAAGAACTCTTCACCCCCATCGCTCCTAGCGCAACTGCATTGCCAGGGACCTCTTGCCTTGCATGGAAGGAGAACCAAGCTCTTGGCATGGTCAACAGCATTGTGACAGTCAGCAATGCAGCATTTACTGCCAAGCACCATCCAAGGGGCATTGCCTTCCAGGCAATGGGAAGGAATGAGGTAAATCCTGCATCCTCCGACGCAGCAGCTTCTGCTTAGCTGAAGCTCAAACTTTTATTCACAGCTCTATTCCCAAAAGTTTGCAAGCTGAAGGCAGAAGTCAGTAGAAGGGCAACAACCAAGCTCCAAGATGCTCCCACACTTTCAATCACATTGTCCCATGGACTAGATGGGGAAAAAAACCCCAAACAAGAATAACAACAAAATCCCAGCAACCCATAAACGTAGCCCACTCCATCTCAGGAACAACAGGTTTCCTGGGAGAAGTAATGGGAGGCTTCCCTCAAGGAGGCAGAAAGGAAGGTGAACCTGAAGGATTGGTATGAAACGCTGTTGGCTGATTAAGATTCAAAATGATTGCGATGTTAGGCTCAAGGAGGGTAGCAATTAGTATTTCAAGCAAGGACAGGAATTGAGCTGACATGAGTTCTTCATTGGTTTCCCTCCCCACCTCCACATAGCATGTCTGATATGCTCTCATCATATCTCACGTCCTTAATGCCCTGTGCATGCAACTTTCAAATCTCTGCAGCCTATAATTAAGAGATACTGTCACATCTTTCTGTTCCACTAACAGAATAATGGTTTTCCTGAGCAGAGGCTAAGCTGAGAAGCTTGTTTTCAAAGCAGGAGACCATTATCCTTGGACAATGTTCTATGCCAGTCACTGTGCCTCATTATACCAAATGTTTCAGCTGCACATGGGGGAGTCGGCTGGAAACCCTGGCCGCTGGGAAGGGAAAGTTGAGTGGTTTTACCTTCTGGGCTCTGGTTCAGATTCAGGATAGAGTCCTGTGGTACAGGTTACAACTCTGCAGGCAGTGCCAACTTGCCCTGCACAGGCCATCTCCCCAGACATCAAGAGAGGAGGACACTGAGCTGTCCTCTGAGCCTCCCAAGGGTAGGAGAGGTCTGGCAAAGCCACCTGGGGAGGTGTCAGCTCTCAGATAACATGGTACTGGTGCATGACTCCATCATGGAAAGCCAGGCTGGAGGGGACACTGAGCCATCCGTTCGCTTGGCCCTTGTCCCCAGCACGTTGGTCCCCAGCAGCAACCGCTCTTCCCTACAGCCGCTTGCCCACAGGCTTCGACCACGAGCCTTCCTGAGCAGCCTGATGGCAAGCAGCCTGCTTCCCACCCGCGCCAGCCACTGCTGCTCTGTAGTAGCTTTCTTGGGGAAGCCAATGAGGCTCATCCGGCTCTGAACAATTATACTGGCTCCATTTGGTATAACGAGGCAATTAGCTCTATGAGGAATGCAGAGACATTTCTTTTTGGTTTTTAGCACTGCCCCTGTAAATGCAGACCTCATCATATCTCTCTCTGATCAGGCTCTTTCTGCTTCTCTCTGTTTTATTCCCATTCTTTCTTCTCCTTTTCACCTGGTCTATCCACATGGACCATGAAGGTCTCTTGAAAGGTAGGACCACGTGCTGCCAGAAGTCCGGCACATTTAGCTTTTTGCTTAAATTTATTTTCCTTCCTTTTAGCTATTTATTTCTTTATAGCTGAATTTTTACCTCCCCCTCCCTATTCCCATGTCCCTGCCTCCACCTAACACATTAAACAAGATCCCTCTAACTCCTGCTGGCATTGGGAGGTTGGCGGGGGGGGGAGGTACCCCCATGTCCAGCAAGTTGCATCTTGCTCAGTGGGCTGGGGACACCCCCAAGCACCAGCCAGGGTCGCACTCCCCACCCCTGCCAGCCCCACACTCAAGCAGCTGATCCCTCCTGATTCAGTGGGACCACCCAAGGGTCGGACCTGGGGACGATGCCCTTGGTGCTGCCGCACTCCCAGGGGATGGTGGCAAGGGACAGGAGCAAAAAAAAAAACTAAAAAAAAAAGCTAGATCCTAAACAATCCACTCAAGTCTTTGTCTGAGTCCTGAAATTCCTCCCTCCAGCTCAAGCCTCTCCCTCTTCTCAATGATTTATACAACTCAGGACAACGTTTCCCAAATGGTTTTCATCTGGGTGCTCTGGCTCTCTAATGCACACATCAGCAAAGCTCCTAGAAATCCATTTTAACAGGGTTATAGTGCATCAAGATGCTGATGAATATCTGCTTCACCCTCCTAATGCACTAACAGGATAAATAGTACTGGAGAGAGGTAAAACCAGGGGGCAGGTCCAGGAAATGCATTGCTGGGGTGTTTGGTGCCGCAAACCACCCCCCTCACCCCACCTTAGGGAAAATCTGGCTCTAGATTCAGCTTTAACCAACCCCAAAACATGGGTAAGGATATTGTAAGTAAAGGGATCTGGATTTTGCCACTCTCTACTTGGCATTTATTGGGCTTTTTAACTGGCAGTCCTGCTTGCAGACTGAATACTCTTCCTCTCAACCCTCCACAACCTCCCCCCCCCTCAGAAAGAAGCTGCTTTCAAAGCTAACAAGTCCTTTTTTATTGTGATGCCAAGTTAACACAGGGACTCAAATATCAGGTTTGTATTATTGCTGAATTCACAAAGTGCTGATACAAGGAAACATGTTGGAGTGCTGCGTGCTGTACTGTGGGATCCCAAATTCCTCTCCCACTGCAGAGAGCCAATGCCATTAATTAAATGGCATGAGAGAGATTTAATGGCTTCCCCAGCTAAAGAGCATTTTTCTCCCCTGGCCCAATCAAAGCGTTTCTCATGCTTTTGTGGGAGACAAACACCTTCACGTGGACACCGACTGTTGAGGGCTGGAGTCAAAGCGTGCTACTTTTACTGATTTTAAGAAAAATAAAGGAAGACAGCAGGGTGACATGCTGGGGAGCGAGCCTGATGGGTCTCAAGCTAAAACAGCAATAGACAAGAATAGAGGCAGGAGGACAAATGCTCAAGGTACATGTTACAGAATTTGCATGCTGGACACAAGATCCAACATGAAGTAAGGACTAGTGGATATGAAAACTAATTTTTTAATATAGAACTCCACTCTCATCCTCCACACAGCATTATCTGCATTTATCAGATACCAGCCCGGGCCCTCCAGTGAGAAAACAGCTTTTCCCTATTTTATTTTTGTTGTTGTTGTTGTTGTTAAAAGCGGTTCTTTAAAGGGTTGTGCTTTTTCCTGTGGGTCAGACTATCCATTTTTCAGTGACCTGGCTTAATCTTTCTAGTGAGAAAGAGAAAAGAATAAAAAATTGAGCAAACAAGCTTAGATGCTCAGAAATGAGCTCAGAAAGGTAAATTCCCATGAGTTTTGGAAGCTGCACAGAACTTGGCATCCTGTACATGCCCCCTCGCAGTGCTTTCAGAGTGCTCCCTGATGCATGTAGCTACCTTAACAGCCAAGTGTCATTTATTGCAAGGAAATCTGGAAACAAACCTCACTAAACCAGGTTACACCACCAAGGTTGACTGAAATGCCAGGAGAAAGAAAGAATCTTAAGCAATGACAAGGGAAGGATATTTATAACGTACATCCAGTTGGGCTGGTCTTAAGCATCACATGTAATAGAGCTTAAAAAATATATATAATTGCTAAAAAGAAAAAAAGCCTGAAGGTTGGGGGTGCAGAAATACTGACCGCAGCACCCATCGATCGCCCAGGCGGCCGTGGGCTCCTGGCGTGGATGCTGTCACCCACCTTCACGTGCGTGTCAGGCACGTCGTGACTGGCCCTCTGCAGTCAGAGCACCTGGCATTTGTGGTGTCTTGTCAGTATATTTGCACACTGGATTTATTTTTGAATATCCAGACCTTGGGTGAAGGTTGTAAGCCCCGTTCTCAACCCTTACTGTGTCTGTCTGTCTTCTGCTACCCAGCGACGAAGACAACAAGCCTCTACCAAACAGCCAGACCTCCTTGGACGGCACGATAAAGCAGCAGGAGAGTGACGATAGCTTGGTGGACTATGGAGAGGGGGGTGAAGGGCAGTTTAACGAGGACGGCTCCTTTATCGGCCAGTACACGGTGAAGAAGGACAAAGAGGAGACTGAAGGCAACGAGAGCTCAGAAGCCACCTCCCCAGTCAATGCTATCTACTCGTTGGCATAGCGCAACACATCGAAACCCCGAACAGCCCAAGGTGTCTGTAGTGGATGGGGGTTAAACAACAGCCACCGCCACCACTACCCCCAACAGAAACGTGTGAGCGAAACCAACCAACAGTGACAATAAAATTTAAAAAAAAAAAAAGAAAAAAAGGAAAAAAACAAAAGAAAAAGAAAAAATCTAAGCAAACAGGCAGACCCAGTGTGGCTGCCGATGCCATTTATCCTTAGCAAACAAGTGAAGGGCAAGGACTCCTGGGGCGCGGATGGGATGTAGCTGTAGCTGAATCTGGGCTAAACCAGAGGGGCTGGAGGAGGAGCGGGATGCTCGAGCTGCACTCCAGCTTCAGGGCTGGCCCCAGCACCTAGAGCCAGCCCGAGGGGCCACTGTGGGCTCAGCCGCCCAGGCTCCCCAAGGCCCTTTTTGTTCTTTTGGGAGGAGTTAAAAATTCTTCTTTTTAATATTTATAGGAAAGATACAGATAAAAGGAGAGGAAGAAATTGTGGCGGGAGAGGGCGAGGCAGAAGGGGAAGAGTTTTGGGAAGGGAAGAGGGGTGAGTGGGGCCTGGGCAGAGCAGCAAGAGCAACATAAATGCATGAAAGGAGGAAAGTGGTGGACCCTTGGGTAAGGATACTGTATTCCTGAGCCATCCATCCTCACAGCAGCATCTTGCCCATAGCCTCTCCTGAACTCGTCAGCACCACAAACTCCTTCCCAAAAGATCTAGCAGCACCCACACAGGGAAGAGCAGGTCCCTACGGCTCCCCCAGCACTGAACTCACATCAGCACTGAGGATCCATGGTCCGTCCCCCCTGCACAGCCCCTGGGGACATCACCCCACCACCACTGGGGTTCTGGAGCATCCTCAAAGGACAAGAGGGTGCAGACAAGCTTGTGGGATTCATGGAAGGACAGTCAGGTGCCACTCATGCTCCGAGTCCAGGATAACAGCATTGCTTGCCTGGGTGATGGCAGGCAAACCATTTTGGTTTAATCTTTGCTTTGTAAGAATTTGGGGGAGGGACGCCTTCCCCCAGACCATGCCTGCTTTCTTTTAAAGGCAACTCCATAAATCTTATGTAGCAAAGAGGGAGTGGAAGCAGGACCAGTATTAACACAGGACGAAGGGACCAGAAATCACTTCTTTTTAGAAGAATCAACACCGCCTGTCAGGATGAGAAGCACCCACTGGGACTGGGGGGAGGATCCCTCTACACCGCAGCTCCCGATCAGCAGCTTCAAGGGTTCAGGGATGTGTGTCCCTCAGAGACACGTGACAGGAGTGCAGGACCTGAGGTCCACATCTCCCCCAGGCAGCAGGGATGAGCCAGATGGACAGCGTTTTCCACCAAACTCTCCTCATTTCTGACAGTGGCCTTTCCCCCCCTCCATCCACCCACCTGAGCGAGACCCTTCCAGGAGCCATCACCTGCGCTGTGGGACTCCCCTCCGCTGTCTTATTACATATCAAGTCAATACGAGATTTAAGTTAACCCGTTAACACACTGTAACCAAGCGTCTTGGGTAGGAGTGCTCCTTCACATGCCTTACACAGCTTCGGACTTCCCGTGAAGTTTAACAAACTGACACTATTCCCCCGTCTCCCCCGCTTACGCGCCCCTAATGTGATGGTCTTCGATCCGCCAGAGCAGTAGGAGTAGGATGCCTGGGCAGCTCTCCCAGCTGAGGCAGCATGGATCCTTGTAGAAGATAGAGTTTTATAATAGACCGTACGTAGTGGCCAGCGCCATGTGTATTCTCCCACTTCCTGCACTTTTGAAACCAAAGGTACCTTTGCTGAGAGAGATTGGATTTCTTCAGACCGTTTCACAGATGGTGAATGATGTTTGGATGGATTTTTCTTTAATTTCTTTTTCTAAGGAGGATGTTTTTGTTCAGCATACCAGATTAAACGCAATAGGATTAACGCAATTCTTTTAGCTTTCAAGCTGGTTTGCTATGAAGACATACTGCTAACAAGAATACTTCTACTGATATGGATTGTTGAGATGGACTTTGCCACACTCTTTAAGCTGCTAATGGCACAACTATCCTGTGCTTCGAGGAAGAGCCTGGACCTGCACAGCACCTGCACAGCACTTCCACAGCACCCACTGCTGGATCACACGGAGAAAACAGGAGCGCACTGGATGCAACCAAACAGCGAAGGAATGACGTGCATCTTGTGAGTCGAGGAGGGTTTAGGCTGGTGTTAACAGGCAGAGCCCCCTCTTAGACCTGGGGGAGCTCCTGCCCACCCCCCGGGCAGCGCAGTAGTGTTCTCTCTCCTCTGCACAGGAACCCGTCTGCCAGGCCCTCCATCCGTGTCCTCTCACAGAGCAGGAGCCCATGCCTTGCTCCCTCACCATCACTGTAAGTGCATTCATGCAACAAGCCTGTTCCTACCACCGCCCGGTGAAGGGCAGCGTCTCCAGCCCATGCCCAGGACACACAGTCGGGTTTCAAGCAAACACACGAGGCCAAATGTCACACAGCCCCTGGTCACGGGACTGGTCACTTCCCACACCGGCAGCTGTCCTTACAATGGCGAGTTCACGTAGCTTCTTGCCCAAGCACCAGTGGGAATGAGAGAAAGAAGCTACAGCAGTGTGGAAAAGCCCCTTCCTTCCTGCCCAGCACACCAGATCCTCACTGCTTTTCGGACCAACCGCTAACGGGGACCATGAGACCCTTGGCTACCATGCAACACCTCCAAACCTCAAAAAAAGTCAGTCAGGAGTCCCTAGAAGCTGGATGGTCTGTGTCATGTGTCTGTACTATGTGCCATTTTTATTAAAACCTGTATTTCTGTCCTGTCCTGGACTGCCATTTACTGAGCATCCATTTGAAACAGACAAGTGTTTCACCCTGTCGCCTTGCAGCCTGTGGCAGCAGGGAGGGAAGGGGTTGGATGCAGCCTGTGCCACCCTCACCCTAAAAAGTCTCACAAAGACACTTCGAGTGCTGTCACCACGTTATTGTAAGTAACCAGAAAGGGGAGGAGATGCTCAGAGAGGGTCCAGTGGGCTGGTACACCGGTTTGGAGTAAGTTACTTGTAGCCTTGTGTTAGGTTGGTATAAAAATTACTCAAAAATTGTAAGATATGGTAAAAAATACAGCATTTCTTTGAAACTTCCCCATAAGTTTTGGACCCCAAAGAAAATTCTCACCAAGTTCAAAACTCATCCTCAGCCAAACAGTTTTTTCTCCTTTTAATAAAGATTCAGTAGATCAGTTACTGCATCACTGGGAGGCCACAACCAGTTCCAACAGGGTGACCCCGTGCCACCCCGATCCATCACCTCACCTCCTGCTCCCTATAGCGTAACCCTGGGATCAGTGGGGATGCTCGGGAGGCCCTTGAAGGGCAGGACCCCTCCCAAGGGGTCCATCTCCATCACAGGGTGACTGTCCCTCTCTGGGATCTGCACAGCCTCTCCAGACCACGGTACACCTTCACCTTTTCTCTTCCAGAAGATGCATCTTCATAAAGTGCTTAAACTAGGGGCCAACACTTAACAAATAAATAAAAAGAGAAAGAAGAGACAGACCCAAAATCAGGTGCTCTCAGAAGCTGGGCAAAGCAGTTTGGGTCCAACTCTCAGTTTGCAAATTTGAGCCTGTTTCTAAAACAGTCCAAGCCAAAATCTCATCCATGTTCTGATGATGGATCCAAGCTCTTGCCAGTGGCCTCCGAGCCTGGGGACACAGTCCATCCCTCCCTGACACACTGCCTTTTGCAGTTTGAAGTCCTGCATGTGTACAGCAGGTGATATGAACCACAGGAGCACGGGACATGAGAGGACACTTGCCACGTTGACGTGGTCTTGAGGCTGCTCCTATTTTCCCCGAAGTGATGCTGCAGTAAGAGACAGAAAAACAGCAGGAAAAGAATAAAAATAAGAGTTTTGGTACAAGCGCTGAAATCCTGCTTGCAGAAACCCCGACGTCTGTCCCGTCTGGACACATGGACAGGACACCCCCTGCCAGCATTGCCTTCTTGCAGGCCACAGACCCTGAGTCCAGGTGTCATGGTCACCTCTGACCCAAGAGATCGACCTGTCAATGAGGAGCCGTGGTTCCTGCCCGGGCGAGCAGGATGGGTGTGAGGGCAGCACCCTCCATCGCCAGAGCACTCTCTCCGCCTGAGCCACTCGCCATCCCAGCAAGTCTCCTCAGTGTGCAGGTCCAGGCAGAGCTGCGAGCTCAACCTGCAACGGAACATCCATCGTACCAGGCTTAATCGTGTACTAGCAGCAAAAGATTTCAGTTAAGCAATAAAGAAACCTTGTTAAAAAAAAAATTAAAAAGAAAAAAAAAAGAACTAAGTTCTATTTCTTGCACTAAGACCTGTTTTATTATGGAGAATAACGATGCTTTCCTGGTCCTAACAAAACCCCCACCGCATCAGCAGCTTCCCCTTGCCCAGCAGCACCCATCTCTCCACGTCCTTCGCACGCGGGCGTCGGGCTGTGGGCGTCCAACGCAGTCTGACCCCCCCCAGCAGATGCCATCCTTCGCACTGCAGCGTTTTCAGTGTCCGTTCCTCCTGCTCACATCAGAAAGAAAGTATTGGACTGTTTTGTTTTTTCTTTAATTTGTAAATATATTGCCATCCAGCCATCCTCTCTGTAAAACCTGATTGTTCTAAAGTATTCTATGTATTTATTTGCCTTTTTTTTTAAAAAAAAAAGCAAAAAAACACCACCTTTGCGTTAACCCACTTGTTCCAATGAGAAATGTATAGCCGGAGCTGTAAAATTAACCATTTACAGCAAGAAGTTTTATGGACTACAGAAAAGAAAAAGTTTAATATAAGGACTTACAAACCGACTGCATGAGAGAGAGAAGAAGGTCAAAATACTCAGATACCATTTTTTTGAATCACTGTAAAAAGAAAAGACTGGATTTTTTTGTATAGAGAACACTAAACATATAATAAAACATTGTTCAAAACTCACTCTAAGCCTGCAATTCCTTTCTGTCAGGGGACAAGCGGCACCGCTGCTCGGCCCCAGTGCTCACCAAACATGAGGCCCTTCACAGCTACACAACTGTGCTGATCCCAAACATCCCCAAGGTGTCCAAAGTGCCCCAGGTTCAGAGCTGACACTTTCCCAGGCTGCTCCGAGGGGTGCTGCCCTGGAAGACAGGTGCCTGGACACCACCGTGGAGATGCTGCAGGCCCTTTCAGCATGGCAGTGAAGGAAATTTGTCCTCAGTGTTCCCTTTGCGACCCTGCAAGAATTTGGTGGTCCCTGGTTTACCCTGGAGAAGCGGTGCAAGCCCCGGGCCAACACTGGCAGCAATCAGATACCGTCACCACTTCATTTTTGGAAGCATCTTCCAATATCTCAGTGCAGATCACAGCAGACTGTGCAGAGATGCAAAAGCAGCAGCCAGGGGCAGGAGCCTCCACCCCCCTGGCTTGTCTCAGCACAGACATCCTGTGGGCTCAGGGCAGAGGGGACGGTTCCCAAATCCATGCTCCTGTGTTTCTGCTGCTGTGGCACAGCATGAGAGGTCCATGGGAGGTTGCAGGTAAGGTCTGGGGAGGTTTTCACTCCTGTTGCATCCAAGCAGGCTGCAGAGATGACCTGGCCCAAGTAGGCTCTCTCCCCCCTCTGCTCCAGGGGCTCAGACATCCCCATCCACAGTGGGGAGATGTGCCCAGGCACAGCATGCAGCAGGAGAGGCTGAATGCCGGGGAGTTTAATTTCTCTTCTAGCTGTCAGCTGAATTTTTGGGAACCAGGCAGCTACCAGCCCATGAGCAGCAGGGCTGCTGGCATCAGGGCAGCTGTTCCCAGAACAGCAGCAACTGCTCCCAGCAACCTGGGCACATCACTCCTCACAGAGCCCTCACCAAGCACCTCAGAGGTCGATAAGATGCTCAGTGCAAGCGACAGCATCCTCTGCGGGAGGGGGGGGGGAGGAGAAACTGAGGCACAAAGGAGCTTAGGAAGCAAGTCATTGGCTCTTCCTAGTTACCTAGGATACTGGTGATGCTGGCTTGTCAAACAGCAGCTCTGCATCCCTGCCAGTGCCAGCCGTGGCACCAATGCCCTCCAGAAGCGCAGGGCACAAGCTGGAAGAAGCAGCTCCCACACCAGAGCACCAGCTCCCCCCTTCCTGGTCCTGGAAGCTGAGCAGTGAGCCATGGCTACCCCCAGGGCCAATCCTGCACTCCCCAGCCCTTCCTGCCCCAGAGGCTCCAAAGTGCTCTTAGCAGAGGCTCCCCAGTGCAAAGCCTCGACAAGACAAGGCTGAAGGGAGGGAGACAAACAGCAGAGCCTATTTGGCTAATGAAGATGTAATTGCTGCGGCCCTCGCTAATAGGATGAAAGTATTAGTGCTTCCTGCTCCAGTGCTGCAGGGGGGGAGCTCTGTCTGCCCCCTCCCCACCACTTACTCAAAGAGCAGTGAGGAAAAGACAAAAGCAGAGCACCTTTAGGCAGTGTAAGAGAGCTCCCCAGGGCAGACTGGGGCGGTGGAGGAACCAGACAGCCTTGGTCCTCACCCTGAGGATGGACGAAGAAGGAATCACACTTGACCCGACACAGAAGCGTAAGCAAGCTGAAAGCCAAGGGCCCCTCCAGCCCCTCAAAGCCACCACCTCCCACTGCCCGCAGGCACCGGGACCAGCGAGGCCCAAGGTCTGCCTCCATCATTCCCATAGGACAGTGTTTTTATCATCCAGGAGCAAGCAACAACGGACCCATCCTCATCCTCACGATCGATACGGGGGGAGACATGCGCACATTAGTGCTCGTGCCTTTTTATGGCATGATAATGACACCCATATCTTCCCTGACCTCTGCCCACGTGGGACGGCAGCAGGGCCAGATAGATGTCAGCAGACTGCCTCCAATTACCTTCCTCCTCCTCAGAGAGGCACCTCCAGCCCATTACCCATTACCGTACCTAACAGCCATCCGCTGTCAGCACCAGGAATATCCAAGGCTGCTTGGATACCCTACAGAGCCGCTTCCTCCCACAGTTGCTATCGGCTCAGTACAAGTCTACACCAGGACAAACACCTAAGAGCTCGCTGACTGCCATGCCAGCTGGAGAGACCCTCGGAGAGCTGCTGACAGCAGAAACACGGAGGCGAGGGGCAGAGGGCAGGTCCCCCTCCCCATACTAGGGATGGGGCTCACCACCTCGCTCAACTTTCCCTCTGTTAATCCATTCACTGGGGGTCAGGATCCCACCCTGCTCTTCCTTTCTGTGCAGCAAAAACTTGCCCATTATCCCAGGTGAGTACTGTAGGAAGGGCTGTAGCTGGTTTCACCCAGTTTCACCCCAAAACGGCAGTGGGGAGCAGAGAACAGGGCAAGAGGAAGGGAGATGGGACCAGCAACGTGCTCCGCTCCATCACAGGCACCCTCCTGCCTGCCCCTGTTTGCTGGAGGAGTCTGGGCCCCTGGAGCTTTGCCAATCAATAGAGATACTAATGCCTTAATTACTCCTCTGTAATTGCAGGCCATTAACCTGTGGACAGCCGCAGCACCCATTGATCTACTTACATCATTAACAGGTCTGGGCTGGAACTGGGAGGGATGGAGAGGGCAGGGCGGTCCCTGCAATGCTCCCACATCCTCAGCTTCCCACCTTGCCACATAGTATGGCAGCAACCGGCTCGCCAGCAGCATCTCTTTCCCCCACACCCCGGTGCCTGCAGGACATCATGGGGGAGGTCCTGGAGCATCCCCATCACATCTCATAGCAACGTTCCACCCAGACAGACCTTTCCCCAGCAGACAGAAAACAGCAAAGATCTCGGGGCTGCAAATACCCACTGGGACAGGCTCTGGGGCACAGGGGAGGGGGGCACAGCGCTGCCAACACGGACAAGCCCAGACTCAAGCCCCAGCACCACAGCACCGCCCAAGGCAGCTCCTGCACACCTGAAAACCCAAAGCTGACCCTGCTGCAGCTCCTGTCCCCCCTCCCCAGCTGAACCCAGGCAGCGTGCAGAGCCACCCCCTCGGTCACGCACTGCTGCGAGGGAACCCCTTGTCCTCCCCGGTGCAGCGTGGGTCGGGTACCGCCTCCCACAGCTGCGCTGGGCTTGATGGAGCTTCCCAAAATCTTGCTTTCAAGCAATCTCTCCAGCACGCATATACACCAGATACACAGCTATATGTATATTATACGTACATTTAGCCACAGGGGTGTGCATACACACAGAAACACGCATGCCCCGCACAGAGGTGGGTGTCCTTACCCCAGACACCCCCCCAGCCGCAGCTAATCCCCGTCCTGCTGCCACCCCACAGATGGGGTTCAGGCCTCCGGGCCCCCACCTGCTCCAGCCCCCGGGACGGGGCGAGCCGGCAGCAATCCGCGCGGCCGAGGGGTTTCTGCTGGGTACCGGTGGGAGCAGCAGCCAAGGAGGCTGAGGAAGGGCATGAATTATACATGATGCTGCAAGTCTTTCTGCCTCCCTGACTGGTCCTTGGACTGTGGCAAGTGAGGTAAAGGCAGAGGGAAAAAAAAAAAAATCCCCTCTCCAGGGAGCGGGGTGGTGGTTGGCAGCGAGCGAGGGAGCGCGCACGCAAGGAGGGAGGAGAGGGAGGAGCACATCCTAATGCAGAGATGCTGCAGTGGCTTTGGGCACACACATCCACACTCCGGCAGGCACCAGCCAAGCGCTGCCTCGCAGCTAAGCCTCCGGCAGCGGCGGGGCCCCGCGGGCCCCCGACTCACGCACACACATCCACCCTGCACAAGGTAAGCATCTTTTCCATCCTTCCTCCGTCGGTGAGAGAAGGAAAGGGATCTCCGGGTTTGAGGGCACCGTTCCCCATCGGAGCCAACTTGCAGGCGTGCTCGGCTCTGCTCCGGCGAGAGGGAACCTGCCAGACCCCACTCGCCTCCGGCAGGGACGGGGAGGCCGGGTCAGGGGGGTGGTTTGGGAATTTCTCGGCAGGCGATAGCTTTGCGGGCAATGCCTGTGCTGGAGAGGAGCCGGAGGTGGAGTTGGGAGGAAGGGGGGGGCTCGGGCTGTGTCACTTGTGGCAGGGGCTGAGCGACTGAGGTCGACACGGCTGTCACCAGAAATGTCTCATGGAATAAGTCTGGGAATATCTTTCGTTATTATTTCTTACTGTGGTTTTCCTGGTGTGCTCAGGCTAGGAGCATTCAGAGAGCCTGCTGCTGGGGTCAGGCATCTTGAACGGGGTGCCTGAGAGGGGCGGGGGGGCTCACACCGCTTTTGCTGCACAAAACTACTTCAGCATCTCTAGCATGGGCTGTCAGAGCCACGAGGAGATGGACCCACGTTTCCTCTCCAGGCAGGGAGGATGAGGAAGAACACTGTGCCCCAAGTTCCCTCCCTATGCAACCCCCTGTAAGTGGGGTGGGAGACAGGGCTGCTCTGGGCACAGGGGTGCATTTCTGTATCCGAAGCTGGTTGAGACTTCACAGGGTGCCAGGGAAGCTCAAGGCAGCAGGGAGCCAGAGGGGTTCAGGGCAAAGTCACAGTCAAGACCTTGCCCACCCCCCAGGTCTGCGCCATGGGGCACAGGGAGGCACCGTAGGGCAGGGCACCGATTTGCTCCTTCCCACACACAGCAGGACAGATGCTTGGCTGGGGAAGCAGCCAGCAGCAGGGCAGGCTGAGGTGTGCTTCGTGGGGCACCTGTTCCCCATGTTAAAACTTCCCGAGCCCCTTTCTCCCTTCGCATGTCCCCCGTCCTGACCCACTGATTCCCTCAGGTTGGCACCACTCCCACCAGCCTCAGTGTTATGTTTCTGGCTGGACTGGGGAGCACTCGTAAATTGTCACCTCTCTGTGGGAACACGAGTTGTTTGGAGGGTGGAAGGCAGCACCCTAAACATCCGTGAGCTCTAGTCCTCATGGGGAGCAACCCCAGCACAAGGCTTCAGCCAGACCTGACAAGGGCTCTTGCTCCTCCCCAGCCATCTCCAGGCATGCCCACTCTGAGGGGACAAAGCCAAAGCAGGGGCTCTTGCAGGATTTAGAGACAGGTTTGCATCCACAGGTGAACCTCTCAAGGTATATTCACGGCTGACAGCACCACCACCAACCCAAAAGCCGATCGCTTTGCTAATACAGGAAAGAAGTGGGGCTTAAACTTTCTAGAAATATCTGTACTGTCCAGAGGTAGATTAGAATTACTCAAGGCTAAAGAAAAGAGAAAATGAGGGTCATGCCAAGCCCAGGCTGCTCCCTGGAGCGAGAGCGGATTGAGACAAAGGGATGCCAATGCTCCTCTCCATCACCTCATCGCTATCAAACAAAGCGACCATGACTTTTGTGGCTCAAAATATCTGCAGGGAATGGAACTGTCCCATTATTTTCTCTGTAGATTTACCACAAGCAAATCACAAGAGGCAGAACCCAAACCATGCCATTAGGCAGGTGTTTCCTAGACACAGTGCACAGAGCTGAGAGTTCATGTGGAGACTCAGCTCACGTGCAGCACAGCCCGGCCGGTCAGCTGCCCTGCATGCTTTGTGTGTGTCCAAATTATCCATGTAAAGTCTCCTACGCCGATGAGGCAGACACCTCCCCACTCTTCTCTGTGCCTCCTCCCTCCAGCAACCCCCACAAGCCCCAGGGTCTCCCACCATACTTTGTCTACCTGCAGGCCACCACCCCAAGCTTTGAGATGTTCCCTTGGAGGGGCTGGGCATGAAGCAAACCCCCATAGTCACCTGGAAGGCATTGTATCCCAAGGGATCTTTCCAACAGCTCCCCAGCCAAGGAACTCCCTGCTCAGCAGGGCAGAGCTGCAGGGACCAGCGACCCCCCAGCACTGCCCTTCTGCTCAAAACAGGGCTGGTTTTGCTCTCTTTTGTGAGCTGCCTTCACACAGCACTGCCTGCAGGTACCCTGCACAGCTGGAAGCACATCTCTCCCTCCTAAATCAGTGCCAGGCACTATAAGCCCTGCCTTTCAAGGGATGAGGAACCACAGGCACCCAGGAAAATTTTGGGATGGGCTGATAGCAAGCCTGTAAGCCCAAGGCTCTGCAGCCAGAGGACTGCGTCGCTGCACACATGCCCTTCGCACCAGGTTAGCTTGCAGTGTTGCCATATAAACAAATACATCATGCAGGAAACCCCAGCATTGACCAGGGGATTTCAGAGATGCTGTGAAAAGCAGATACAAAGGAGGAAGAGAGGCTTCCTCAGAGAGCACTTTGAGTCTCAAGAAACATAGGTGGGAGGGAAGAAACATTAAAATCTGCTGTGATAAGCTGTATCAGGCTCTTTCCAGACACTTTCTGTCTTTCCCATGACACTAGCTGTCTTTGGGTGCTGGAGATGCTGCAGAGAAGGACGCAGCAGACAGGGAAACAAACTCTGCTCTAGAGAGGCACAAAAGCTCTTTCCTCAAACCCAAAATGTTTTCCTTCCCATGATAAACACTCCTGGTCCCACTGCCACAACATAGTCATAGGGTCCAGGATCATACTGGAGCCATGTTCCACGTGACCAGGAGGCAGATATCCCAGACCTCAGGGAGCACAAGAGGTGCTCCCACCAGTTGGGAAACACTGAACCCAGTGCCACACAGCAGCCTGGGTCATGGATTGTTTATTGTACAGCCCATAGAGCCACCAGTCCTGCACCAGAGCCGTAAACCAGGAAGCCTATGCTGGAGGATATACACTTTGTGTGGTTCTTGCTTGTGTTTATAAAGATGAGAGGAGCCTGGCCCTGTCTGGAGAGCAAACATTAAAACCACTTTAACAAATACAGTCAAGGCGGCCAGACACATGCATGGCCCTTTCCAAGGGGCAAAATACACCATGGCAGGGGATAGGGAGAGGATTGCAGCACCTCTTCACCAAGCTCCCCCCTGCATATCACATTCCCCAGTATCCCAGTGCCCATCACCCCCCGGCATGGCCAGCCCCAGCACCCAGCAGTGTAGTGGGGCCAGGGTGAGGGCTGAGGAGGTCTGTGGGGCTGGAGCAGACACCTGGAGCCATGCACAGACTCCCCACCACACCAGGAAGGCTCTTGCTGTTGGCATGACCTTGCCCAGCAACGCAAACAGGGCAGCCAGCATGAGAGACAGGTAGATGTCAGGGCATCCCCATGTAACACATCCCCTTCCTAGGGCCATGCCAGACAGGTTTCCAGAGCTCTGCCCTTGTTTTTCCTCGCTGCAGCCTCTCCCCAGGCTCCTGCTGAGTGATTTACCCAGCAGGAGAGGGGACAGAGCCAAGCTCCATCCCAGGTAGGAGCTATTTATACTCATGCCACATCAAAGAGTTTCAGCCGGTGATGCCACAGTGGCACCCAGCAGTGGGAAGCGGGTGGGTACGGGCAGCTGGCAGCGCTGTGCATGTCCCAGGGTTTAGGCAGAGCTCCCCAAAGCAGAGCCGTGTGTGCTCAGTGTTGTGCTGTAAGAGGAAAGGAAAACCTTCAGCATGGAGCTTTGCTTTGGAGTGTTATTTTGGGGAAGACAATGGCAGCATGTGCAGCCAGACTCTGACACCCTTCCCGGCCCTTCTGCCAGCCCGGCACTCGGCCCATCTGGGCATCCCCGTGCCAGTAACCTGCATTTCCTAAGCAAAGGGGTCACAAGGCTGAGCTCAGCGATGCTCAGAAGGGGTTGCAATGCAGCAAGTTTGCAGGGAAGTAAGAAGGGCCCAATATCAGGGTGTTAACGAGGACATCAGGCAGACATCTCTCAAACACCCCTGTGCTCCCCTGGAGTCACTTGTGGCCTTGTTTTCAAAGACTTTGAGCATCCTTCCAGCTGCTATCGATCGAAATACAAGTCTTCAGGGAGAGCTTAGGAGCTGCATGCCGGCAGTCTCATTTGAGCACTGTGCTGGTGCCCAGCCTGCAAGGCAGCAGGCAGCTCCTGGGGAAACCCTCTCCAGAGCAAAACCCCTCCATCCCCAGGTCCAAAGCCAGGGTGGGAAGGTCTTCTGTCTGTTTCTGTCACCTCCTTCACTTTCTAACACACCGTGCTGGTCCCCACGGCATTTCCTCGGGACTGAGCTGCTGCTGCAGCTGCCCCAGCAGCACTGGCCATGGCCCCCAAGGTCTCGCCAGGAGGCAGCATGAGCCAGCCTGGGCCATGGGGAGGCCTCCAGGTCCCTCAACACTTCAGCTCCAAACCCTTAGGCATTTATTGAGGGTTTATGGCAGCAGAGCTGAGCATCATGAAGTTCAGGTTGGACTGCCACCACCCCAAGGTACTCAGGTGACTGCAGCTGAGGGGGGATTTGGGTACTTTGGGGTGGGGGGAGCAAAGACACTAACTGCAATGCTCAGGTCTGAAATTCAAACTGCTCAACACAAAGGAGGAGCAGTAAAAAGTGTCTGTTCAGGCCCATTCACAACTTCCCCTATTTTAGTGCAGTTAGATTTTACTGCTCCAGCCCCAAACCCACCAGGCCACATCTCCCCGTGTTCCCAGTCCACGTCTCCGGACTGAATGCAGACCCTGGCTTTGTCTCCTGCACAAAGAGATGCCAAACTGGACACAAGCACAGGGGTTTGTCTGTTTGGGGGTGGGGGTCTAAACCAAAAGAAAACTCCCACCGAGACCCTTTCCCAAAGAGGTGCCGTGACCCGCGGTGTAAATGAACCCACCAGCCAATTATGAGCAAAAAGCACTTAAAAGACACAGAGAAAACAGGGAATGGTTGAAGGCTGTGCCTTAACATCACCATCCTGCTGGGCCTGCATCAGAGAGCTCTGCCTGCCCCCACCCCCCATCCTGTCCCCGGGGGGAGGGGGACTAGACAAGCCCAGTTTGCCTGTGGGTCTCTCCTGAATGCTGAGCGCTGGGACTGCCGCTGCTCTGCTCAAACACAGGTCGAGCTAACACAGAAAAACTGATCCAGAAGGCACTGGCACATGGTCCCAGTGCCCCTAAGGCTGTTCCCCCCACCAGCAGTGCATTTGCTGGAGCAGAGCTCCCCGTGTCCCATGGGAAGGGCTTTCCCTCCCCTCGCAGAGGTTCTTCTCCCATCTTTTCTGGGATATCAGGTGATCCACCCACCTTGGGGGGAAGAGAAGGAGCCATTGATCAAATACCAATCCTTACCAAACCACCTCCGTTACAATTAAGCTCATCGATGACTGACAATACACAGCCCCGCAGCCAAGAGGCTGGTACAGGGCGAGAGCACCCCTCCTTGCACATCCCCTCCCCAGAGGGTCCCACAGCCCCAGGACAGGGACACCCAGAGCTCTTCCTCCCCCAGACAGGCACCAGGGGCATTAAATAAACCCTACACGCAAGCCCCCATGCGCAGACAAGCCCCTGTGTGGGTACCCCACATGTCAAGATGCCGATTCACCCCCAAATGCTGCCCAGTCCCAGGGGGCTGGTGGGGGAAAGGGGTCAGACATCACCATTCCCACACATGGCTCTGCCCGTTTCACATCCCAAAACCTGCCGCGCCCTTCGGGCCCTACAGGGTTTGCTCTGCAGCACAGCATCACTCCGGATGCTCGTGTCAAAGGGAGCAGCACATCAGTTTCCATGGATATGGTGATTCAGAATCGCTCCAGATGTAATTTGGTTCGCAGCGCATTGCCGGGAGAGCCGCAGCATTCCCGCCAAGCCCAGCAAAAAGAACAGCCCACCCCAGAGTTTCGGAGGTGCCCTGCCAAACACTGGTAACTTTTCCCCAGCAGCAAGCAAAGCAGAGAAGGTTCGCACA